>JAQIUS010000099.1:0-152391 GCA_028639655.1 Colletotrichum sp. SAR 10_66 | reverse complement strand
CTTATATAAAAATACTCTATTTATTATAACTTATAACTATAATATTAATTATATAATATATATAGTTATATAAGTACTTTATATAATTAGTAGTTTAGTAGGTTACGTTTTAGGTTATCTTTCCCCTCACTTTTCCCTACTTTAGGGAATAACCTACTAACTATATTAATAGGAATCATCATAATATATCTCTTCCCTTATTATTATCTATATAATTAAATATCTATAAATGCTTAGGATTATCACTTTTTATTATAACTTAACCCTATCTATAACCCTATACTATATAGGCGTATATACTACGCCCCTAAATATACTTATACCTATATTAATAATATAGACTAAGTATATTAACCTTAAATCTAAATAGGTATACTAATAGAAATATAATAAAGCTCTTTTTAGCTAAAAGAGCTATATTAACTTTATTAAAAATACTAAATACTTTATTAATATAATTATAGTACTCTTTAAGTAAATCGCTATAGATAATAATATTATTAATATAGGCTTAAGTAAATCCTTTATATAGGCGTAATATTTTATTAATAAATTATTATATAAAAGCTAGTAAATTATAGAAATCTATAAAGATAATATAAGATATTTTTAGTCTATAGGGGCTAACTATAACTATTCTGTTTTAATATAGTTTATAAATTAGTAACTAATAAAAAAAGAGTAAGGTGTTAAATATAATAAACTATTTTTTATTTTATAGATCTCTAATTATTTCCTCTTATAAAGGAATAAGGTATACGTCTAAGATAGAGACCTTATTTAATTACTATAGATCTATTATAACTTAGCTTTTTTGCTTACTATTTATTATCTACTATATAATAAAAACTAAATAGCTAAATAGTATAAGCTTCTTTATTTAAGATATTTTATTAATATTATATATAAGGTTAAACTTATTATCTAGTAACTTATAGTTTTTAACTCCTATTAAGTATATCCTTATCTTTTTAAACTTATTCTATTAGTTTTTAATAAGGTTTATATATATTTTATCCTCTTTAGCTATAAGTATAATTCCTTTATCTCTTTAGATATTATGCTATTTAACTAAATTAATAAATTTATCTATTTATAGTTTATTTATATTATATATTATAGTTTTTAGTTTTATCTTTTTTATTAGTAGGTTTTATAGTAGCTTAAGATATAAGTTAGGTTTTATTATATCTTTATATAGTATAGATAAGTCTTTTATTATATTATTAATAATAACTTTATTAGCTATTAAAATAAAGTTAGTTAGATTATTTAAATTAAATATACTATCTTTACTTATTAATATATTATTAATAGCTATAGCTTATATTATTATAGCTTTATCTTAAGAAATTATATAGTACTTATTAGATTCTATATTTTAAATAGTTCTAAGTTACTAATTCCTCTAGAACTAAATTTACTTATTAGAGGTATTAAAAATATATACTTTTTCTACTAAATTTATTATATATAAATAGCTTATTATATATAGATTGCTTAACTTAAAGATATAATCTTATTACTAACTAAGCTATGTTTTATTATATAGAAGTAATATATATTTTATTAGGATCTTAACTATTAACTTAAGTAGTACTATATAATTTATATATACTATAACTTACCTTATTATCTTCTTTATATCTACTTTATACTATATAGGAATAGCTAAATCGCTATAACTAGTAAATATTAAGATCTTATCTTTAAATAAAATATTTATACTATATTTATCTATAAAGTTATTCTTAAATAGTAAATTTAGTTTAAGACTATATATTACTTATATAATAGTTATAAATATTATTATTATATCTTCTTTATTAATATACCTTCTAAAGTAGAAGTTAAATTCTACTTAAGTATTAAGGGTAATTAGTCTATTTATTATATTTATAACTTTAAATACCTTCTAATTATACTAGATATTTGCTCTATTTAATACTAGCTAATAGTTATTTATTAGTATATCTAATACCTTAGTATCTATATATACTATATAGTTTAGCCTATTTAAGGTAAATAATAAATTTATATAGATATATATATATTATATTAGTTCTAAGTGTATATCTTAATATAGCTAACTTTTAACTACTTTAATTAGTTTAGCTAATATAATATATAGTTCCTCTTATATCTTTAATCCTACTATAAACTATACTTTTATACTATCTTAAGTATCTTATTCCTAAGATTTTATTTCTTAATAGCGTTTATAAGTTTATATATACTTAATAAATTCTCTATATTTATCTAAGTGCTATCTATAAATATAATATTTATACTAAATTAGCTTATTAATATGCTTAACTACTAGTAAGTATTTAGTTAATTTATAATAATTAGTTCTAGCTTAAATAGGTTATAATATAGTTAGTAGATATATTTTATTAATAAGTAAGGGATTTATTTTATAAATATTTATTAATATTAGCGCTAACTTAGTTAGTCTATTAGCTTAATTATCTATTAGAGTTAGTAGTAATTTTACTAATCTATTTATTATATAAAGAGAAAGTAAGTAATAAATATTATACTTATTAACTATTTAATATTAGTCTAATTTATACTTTATAATCTTATACTTAAAGTCTTCTAACTTATTCTCTTTATACTCTTCTATAATAATATAACCTTATCTTTATAAATACTCCTCCTATTTAGTAATATCTATATCCTTAGTATATAGATAGACTAATTTATTTAAGTAAAGCTATTTACTATAGTTACTAAACTTTATTAGTTTAATATAAGTTTAGTATTAATAAGTAATAAGTTAATAGCTTTATCTTATTTATTAACTATTTTACTAAAATTAAGGTAAATAACTATCCTACTATTATTAGTAGCTACTATTATAGTTAGAAGATTAAAAACCTCTTCTATAGTTACTTCTTCCTTAAAATAAGCAATCTTAGTAGTTTTATTAAAGTATATACTTACTTAAATTACTATCTTACTTATAGTTATTAAATTAGCTAAATTACTAACTATATCCTCCTATTTAAAAGTAGTAAGAGTTATAATAAGGTTACTTAGTATAGTATCTCTTACTCTCTATTTTAGTAAATATATATATAGTTACTATAAGTAGTTTAAGTTATAATAAGTTAAATAGATTAATAGTTAATTAATTACTTTATAAGCTAAATTAATCTTCTTAAAAGACTCCTCTATTTATATTCTTATAGAGTAATTCCTTATAAATACTAACTTTACTATCTATATACTTAAAGTAGTCTAAGAGGCTATACTTTACTTTAAGTAAAAAGAGTAGCTCTTAGATAGATAGGTTAACTTAATTATAAAGCTTTATAATATATTTAAAATCTATTTATTTTATAGCGCCTATAGCTTAGAAAAGTCTAATTATATATATTACTTAGTCTATAAATTAAGTGCTTTTATAAGTATCCTTTTTAATATACCTTATAATAGATAGCTATTTTATTACTTCTATTTTATCTATCTACTATTTATTATATAAGAAAGTATAGAGGTTAATAAGAGATTAATAAGCTTTCTCATATTATACTTTACTTAATATAGAGAAGTATTAAGAAATAGCTTCTCTTTATAAGATCTAAAGGATATTTATTAGAATTATTAGCTTATACTCCTCTATAGTAGTATTAGCTTTAATAAATATAATAAATATTTTTATATCCTTTTAATAAATAATATTATTTAAAATAATTAAATCTATAGTTATATTATCTCTAGTTATATTAAAGTAAAAGATATTAATATTAATAATCTTAAAATTATCTCTTAGTATAAATTCTATACTATTTATATATAGCTTATAAATTATCTAAACTATTATTTCCTCTATATTTTAAGGTATAATAATATTAATAGAGGCTAATATTCTTTTATATCCTAATAAATTAAGGTATTTTAGTAAAAATATCTCTATTAGTAATCTATTTAGTAAGTAGCTATAAAAGAGAGAAGTTTTTAGTAGTACTAAAAGTAATTTAAATAAACTATTTATAAGCTTTATAGCTAGAGGGGTAGATTAATATAAATTATAACTTAAAGGAGTTACTATAGATAAACTTACTATTAATATAGAGGTAGGTAATCTAAATTTAGTACTAATAGAGGATTTAGTTAGTAACTTTTTACTTATTTAAGATATTATTATAGAGGATATAGTAGGGCCCTTAGCTTTCTTCTTTTTATTTTTAGATAATTTAGTAAGTAATAATAATAGAAGTAGTATTATAGAAACTATTAGAGTTTATTTAAATTAATCTCTAACTAACTACTTCTCTATAGCTTATTTATATAAATAAGTAGTAATACTCTTAAGAACTACTTAAAATAATAGAATATTAATATCTTATCTAACTAAATATAATAGAAATATACTTAAAGAGGTTATTATTAAGTAAGTTACCTTTAATACTTTAAGTAGTTTAACTTAGTTACTAGCTAATTAGATTAGTTAATAATCCTTAATTAAGATCTTAAGGATATTAAGATATATAATATATAAGTTAATAAATTAGTTAACCTACTAGATATCTATATCTATTAATAATATAAAGAGGGAATATAGAGGAGGGGTAAGTATAATAGAATTAATAAAATAGCTAAATTAAGTTAAGAGAAAATATAGATATATATAGGATAGTAAGCTATATATAAGGTTAAGCTAAGGTTTACTTAGTTTTAAGTAGGATAAGTAGCTATAGCTTAGTTAGCTATAAATAATAATACTAAGTATAATTATAACTAACGCCTAAAGGTCTATATTAATAAAATTTATTAAAATATATCTAGATTTATTAAAAGATTATTCTAAACTATTATAAGATAAATTAACTAGTTCGTTATAATAGTATTAAGGTGTAGCTTAATAAAAATATATAGTTAATTTAACTTATTATTAATATAGAGGGGAATAAGGTTAATAGATTATTTAAACTATAATTAGTATAGTAATATATTATTAATAGAAAAGAGGATTTTCTTATCTCAAAAAGAAAAAAAAAGGAATAGTAGTATAAGTTATACTACTAATATTAGAAGCTTTATAGCTTTATAAGTAGATTAAGCGAAATACCTAAAGGTAGGGGTATAGTTAGTATTATAAAGAAGTCTAGATTGCTAAGGTATATATAGTAGCCTATCTAAATACTATATAGCCCTATAGGGCCTAATTAATCCTTATAGATCGCGCCTTCTAGCGCCTATTAATCTATAAAAACTTTACTTTTTAGTATATAATCTCTAAAACTAATATTAAACTATAAATATTACTATAATTTAGTATTTTAATAGTTACTATTTTTAAAGGAATATAGAAGTAATAGAAAATAGTTATTTAATAGAAACTTCTATATATTAACTTTAAGATATATTTAAGCTTTAATCTATAAATTTCTCTAAATTATTAAGCTATTATAAATATTATTATATACTTTATTATTAAGGGAAAAAGCTCTTAAGTATATCTAATTACTATAAAGAAGTAAATTAATATTTATAATAGTATTAACTTTATAAATACTCTTAAGGAGATTATTAAAAACTAAAATATTATAAAATAAGTAAAGATTTTAATCTTTAATAATATAAGCTTAAATAATACTTATATAGTAAGTTTAATTTTTTAACTTAACCTCTCTATTAAAAAGAAGTAAAATATTTAGGCTAAAAAGATTTATTATTTTAGATATATTTTTAACTTTATATTAAAAGCTTTTTTATTTAGTAAAGATTTTAAAAGTTTTAAGAAATAATTAGATATATATATTCTTCTATAATAAAATAAAGCTAACTTTAAGTATTAATATAAAGTTAGCTTTATTAGTAAGTTTTATAATATTATAAAGTTTATTAAAACTTTATTATAATATATATAGAAGTTTAAAATTTTATTTTATAAAATATTAGAAGCTTCTAATTAGTTTAATAGCTTTTTTTTCTCTTAGTAAATATCTAAAAAACTTAAATTAATTTAAGATAATACTATAAAGTAGAACTCTATATACTTTATAATTAAATATACTATTTAGTTTAAAAATAAAATAAAAAGCTTTTATTCTTTTTAAAATATTAAAGATTTTATATTAACTTAAGATATCTTAACTTCTAATAACTAACTATAGTTAATAGAAATTATAATAATTTTAAAACTTATTTAGAAAATAATATTTTAAATATAAGGTTTTAGAGAAAATAGCTCTTATAGTAAACTTTAGGAAGTAATTATTATAATAGAGTATTTTTTAAGTTATTTTAAGGAGTAGAAAACTTTCTATAATAATATTAGTAGTAAGGATATTTAAGATTTTAAACTAAATAAGTTTTAAACTTTCTTATAAGAAGTATTTTAGAGATCTACTTATTTAGTAAATTAATAAGTTTTATTATATACTTAAGTATTATAAATATCTTAGAGATAGTTTAATAAAAACTTTTTATTTATTTATACTTATTAAAAATATATTAATAATATATTAAACTTAGAAGAGATAGATAATAATAACTAATAATATTTAAGGATTTTAATTAATAATAAATAGAAGAAGCTAAATAAGTATTATATATTAATAGAGGAATTACTTCTATATATTATTATATTATTTTTCTACTTTAGTTTTAACTTAAAATACTTAAAAAGAAACTAATAATCCTCTTATTAATAAAAATAAGTATTTAATATTAAGTTAGCTTTAAAGAAGTATTTTAATTAATAGTATTTTCTTAAAAAAGGAGAAAGTATAAAAAATATATATTATTATTTAGAACTTATTAACTTAAATAATTTTAAATAATAAGTTTAAGTTAAAACTATAATACTTAAAGAAGAAGAGGATAATAAAGAAATAGATAAATTAAAGAGGTATTTTACTTTTATAAAGTAAACTAATTATAATCCTATTAATTAATAATTTATTTATAAAGAGGAATATCCTTAATTAAGTAAACTAGTATTAAAGATCTTAGTAATACTTTTATAATTATCTAACTATAAAAAGGTATTTAGTATTATATCTCTTATTTAAACCTTATAGAAGTTAGTAATAAAAATAAAAATATTAGAAATACTATAATAAAGCAAGAGAGAAAACTTATTAATTATACTAAGCGCTCTACTCTAAGCAGAAAACCCCTAAAAACGCCTAAACACTTATATATTAATTTTCTAGATAACTATAAGAGATATAAAAATAAATATATAAATATAAGTTTAACTAACTTATATTTTATCTATATTTTTTACTCTCTTTATACTTTAAGTTATATAATCTTTTAAGAAATAATAAACTACTAAGAAGAAATTTAGTAGTATTATCTCTATAGTATTTTACTCTATTTTTATTTTAAATAATTAAAGAAGTATAATAAAAATTAAGAAAGAGGATAAAAATAAAACTAACTAAAACTAGAGAAACTTAAAAACACCTATTCTTATTTAATTTTTAAAAAATAAAAATTAATAAATTTTTTCTATAAACTAAGCTAAAAAAACCTAAAAATTCTTTTAAAGGGGAGATTACTAAAGTTATTAAAGAAAAATAAGAATTTATATAAAAATAAATATATTTTTTACTTATTTATTTAATCTTTTTTATTATAAACTAATTAAGCTTCTATCTATTTATATAAGCTATTTCCTCTTATAATAATACTTAATACTTATAAAAATATCTATCTTTCTCTTTACTTTCTAAGTTAAAACTACTAAGAATTCTAAAAATTCTAAGAATTCTACCCCTTTTTATATATCTCCTAAGTTTTTTATATACTAAAAAGAAGAAAACTTAATTAATCTTACTTTATATATTTAATTTACTTTCTAACTTTTAATTTATACCTTCTTTTATTTTAGTTAGTAGCTAATCTCTTTACTAATTCTTTTTTAATATAAGTTTAATTATAATCTTCTTTTTAGATCTCTTTAACTTATTATATACTAAATATTATCTATCCTTTTAGTATAGTTAAGATTAAAAAGGTATCTTAAGGTTATATAGCTTAAGTTATATTTTTAATTAAGTTATCTTAAGTAATAAGGAACTACTTTAGAGTTAAGTTATTAAGTTTATTTACTTTAAATAACTTAAGTCTTCTAACTCTTCTCTTAATCTTAATATAGTAGAGTTCCCTTTACTTATTCTCTATTTTAACTTATATATTTTTAATTTTATTTAATATTTCTCTAAAGTAGTTTTTTCTTTTTATATTAATAATAAAAGTTATAAAATTAAAATTATTATTATAAATTATATCTTTTATTTTATTAGTTTTCTTTAGAAATATTAAGTCCTCTACTTTAACCTTAATTAACTTTTATATAACTAATATCTAGTTAAGTATAAATTTTTTAAAATTTATATTTTCCTTACTTTTTTATTATTCTTCTTACCTCTTTCTCTTTAAAACCTTTAGTTAGTTTTTAAATTTAGTTTTAAGTTTTAGTTTTAAGCTTTTAAGTAAAGTATAAAGGCTAAATTCTTTAGTAATAAGCTTAACTTAATAGTTAAAAAGGTTCTTATAAAGATTTAAGTTAGCTTTTTAAGCTTTAGAAGTAACTTCTAAATATAAAGTCTTAATACTAAAGATATTTTATTAGATAATATATCTAATAAAGTCTATAATATAGAAGCTATACTTCTATAAATCCTCTTTTAATTTAATTTAGAGCTATAAGATAATAAAGGAAGTATAATTAATAAGCTCTTAAGTTTTTATTAGTATTTTATAGATCTTATATTAGTTATAAACTAGCTTAACTATAGTTTTAAAAGAGGTTTCTAACTTATTTAAGCTAATATTATTAGTAATATCTTATATACTATCTAAATAGAAACTTAAGCTATTTCTTTAATTAATAATTAAGCTTATATATTTTTCTTTACTATTATATTATAAGAAGATAATAAAATTATATAAAGTAAGTTTATTAGCTAAAACTCTATAATACTTTATTTTAAGGTCTTTATAGAAAGAAACCTAAATAATAAGAACTTTTATATATTACTCCTTAATAATATCTCTAATAGTTAAGTTATAAGCTATTTTAATATAGCTTTCTAAAAGGGGATTACCTTAATAAAGGAATCTTAATATATTATAGAAATTAAAAAGAACTTTTACTTATATATCTTATTTTTAAACTCCTTAAGTTAAGTTTTTACTATTATTATAAGTAAATCTACTTTATTAGTATTTAGTTAAGGTTATATTAGTAAAGTTATTATTAGTTTATATTTATTTAGGCGCTAGGAAGGATCTATTTTAACTAAACTTAAGTGCTTTATAAAGTTTATAAAGTGTAATAAGAGATTTAATAGGCTTTACTATTTTAAAGATAATCTTAAGGAGTTTTTTATTAGATTATATAGGCTAGATATACTTAGTTTTACTTAGCTTAATATTTACTATATTAGTATTATTAAGATAGAAATTAAGAGGCTAAAGGGGCTATTCTCCTTATAAGGTTAAAGTAACTATATTTATTACCTATAGAGTCTTACTTTAAGAAACTAATTAGTTTTTATAAAAGTATAAAATATAAATTATAAGCTTCTATTTAATATTATTAATTTAGTTAATATCTTATATAGTTTTATAAGACTTCTAAGCTTTAGGATTATAGTTTCTAGAAGAGAGAGACTAAGAGGTAATAGGAGTAGTTTAATAAGATATTATATAAAGTTTTATAGTAGTTTAAAGAAGGAGTTATTAAGTTATAAATATATAAAATTAGTAGAATAGGTTTATATTATTACTTATTTAGGTTTATAGTAATTAGATATCTTAAAAGAAAAGAAAGAGTTAAGAAGATAGATTTATAGTAAGTAAGGGGGTATTAATTTTAATACTAATAATTTTTATTAAGAGTTAGTAAGAGTAAATAGAAAGAAAAAGGGTATAATTTTTAGGATATATATATAATAGTTAGGCTTAGTTAAAGTATTATAGTTAAATATAAAAGTATTTATTAAAGTAGGGTAGTAATTATTATATATAAATATATAAAGATATTTAGTAAAAGGTTAGTAAGTTAAAGTACTCCTTTTTATAAATATTATTAAGGTGAATTTAGCGTTAGTAGTTAATATTCCTTTTAAAAATATAATTTTTAAATAAGAAAGGAATTAGTTAAGTATATAAAGTAGTCTTTTTTAAAGGTGAAATTTAAGTAATTACTAAATATAGTTAGTAGTTAGATAAAAGTAAAGTTAGATACTAAGAGTAGTAAGTTAAAGAAAAAATAATAATTAATATAATTTAGTAATAAAAAAAAAAGGATATAGTTATAAACTACTTAGTTAGGCTTATAATTATATATTTTAAATAGAAAGTTAATTACTTATAGCTATAAAAGAATTAAGGTTTTTTATAATTTAATTATAAGATATATAAGATTAAAAGCCTCTTTTTTATAAATAGTAATATTTTAATTAATATACTTACTTTACTTTTACTATTAAAACCTAAATAAATATATTCTTTTTAGTTTAATTAATTTTAAATTTATAGTAAAAGGCTTTTTAAACTATTTTTTTTTATCCTATTAATAGGTTACTATAGTAAATAAGCCTTTAGGTTATTATAGCTATTATTTTTAGTATTAACTACCTCTCTAGTTAGATATAAAAAGGTATATCTCTTCTATCTAGCTATATCTCTTCTTTTTTCCTCTTAATATATTATTTTTTATAATCTCTAGCTTAACTAATACTTTATAATAATAACTAGACTACTTCTAAGTAGTATAATTATAAATATTAAAATTAATATAAAACACTCTTATATTATTATTTTAAACTAAGTATATAAGCTTTTCCCCTTCTCTTTTATACTAGCTTCTATAAATTATAAAGATAAAGAAGGAACTATTTATCTATTTAGACTTATTATATTATTATTAATTATAATAAGTTATCTTTCTAAAGTTATTTAGACTACTACTAACTTATATATAAACTTCTTTTTTTCTTTCTTAGACTTCTATTAAAGGTTTTATTAGTTAGGTTTAATATAAGATAAGCTTTATTTATAAGATTGCTATTAATAAAAGAGCTAAAAGGGTTACTCTAAGGTTTTAATATTTGCTTATTAAGTTCTTAATAATATATATAGAGCTAATTAATAAAGAAGAAGTATTAAATAAGTTCTTATTTTTTATAAGAGAGGTTTATATTATAAAAGGTTATACTAGCTCTTAGGGATAGCTATATTAGAAGTTAGATAGGTTAGAAGTAGTTAAAACCTTATTAATTTATATATATAATACTTAAAATCTCTTTCAATATAATAAGTATTTTAAATATTAGGTGAAGATATCTTTTAAAGTTAAGTAGAGTAGCTACTAAGTTATTATATCTATTCCCTTTTAGAAGTATATTTCCTATTAAACTAAATAAAAAGAAGCTTATTCTAACTATATCTATTATAAAAAAGGTTCTTTATATTTATATAAGTTTAACTATAACTAGGAGATTATTAGTTAGATTAGGTATATTAAGAAGGGTAATAAGAAGAAAAGTATTCCTAATAGCACTTCTTATAAAGAAAGTAGAGGTATTAATATAATACTTTATTCTAAGTATAAATATCCTAGAGGTAAGATAATTATATTAGTATATAAACTATTAATTAACTAATTTATTAAGTTAGCTATAGAGTATAAATTTAAATTATAGTAGTATTCCTAAGTAGTTTCCTATAAGATCCTTAATAAGGATCTTTATAAGTAAGTTAGTTTTTTAATAATAGAAGTAAAGTTAAGGAGTAAAGATAAAAAGAAAAAGAAGAAAGCTATTATTTATTATACTTAGAGAAGTAATTAGTCTAGCTTAGGTTTAAATTTTTAGGGGGTAATATTAGTTTCTTTAGAGTTTTTTAGTAGTTTTTAGTTTTTATAGTTTTAGTTCGTTTTTTTATTATTATATATCCCTCCTTCTTTTATAACTTTATATATTAATAGCAAAAGAAGTAATATAATATATAATTAATATATATTATAATATAGAGGTAACTAAATATTAGTAAATAAAATAATATTTTACTTACTAAAAATAGATAAAAATAAATAATTTTTATAGACTTAGCTATTCTTTAGTTCCTCTATATCTTTATATTAATTATTAAACTCTTTATTTTTTATAAAGATACTTATTACTATTTTATTCTTTTTCTACTAAGTATTAACTTTAGTTTATAGTATTTTATTTTATTTTTATAATTACTTAATTTATATTTTTATAGTATTAATATTATTAATCTCTACTTCTTTTAGTATAAATAACTTATTAAGGTTTAAGATTTCTATTAAGCTAGGTATATTAAGATTAAGTTAGTTTATAATAAAAAAAACCTTATTAAGGGCTTATTTAAGGTTTAGTTAGACTTCTATTTTAGAGATATTATCTAAATAGCTATCTTTATTTACTATAAATTTCTTTAAGTAATTACTAGCTACTATTTACTTAATTAGAATTCTAATAAAGGTTTTAAGTAAATAAAATAAAGTTTAAAAAGATATTTACTAAATATAAAAGAGGCTTAATTAATATATATTAAGCTTATTAGAAAAGCTTTTATTAATAAATAGCTTTATATTATAAATAAAAATAATATCCCTAACTTATAGTTTTTTATATTATATTTTATATTTATTTTTTTAGTTATAGTTCTTAATAACTTAGTAGTATTACTTTATAATATATTTAAAAGCTATTTATTAGTTAGAATTAAGTTATTTAAAGGTTTATATATATAAAAAGAGTTCTATCTTAGTATCTCTAACTTTTAATTAGTTTAATATTTATTAAGTAATACTTTTAGTCTTAATTAAGGTAATTAAGTTATAACTATAAATAAAGTAAAAAAGAGAATACTCTATAGAAGATCTAATTAATATTTAGTTAATAAAAAGGGTTATATAAAAAACTAAAGTTTAGTTCTTTTTACTAAAGTCTAACTAAGTTATAAAAGTATAAATAAGAGGCTAATACTTCTTTTTAATAAGTTTATTAACTTTTAAATTATATATTAAGATAATAAGGCGTTATCTTTTATAAACTTTATTAAGTTTCTTAATAAACTTTTTATTTTTAAGTCTTCTATTAATTATAAGAAGCCTATAGATCTTATAGTAATAGATTATATCTTCTTAAATAAACTTAGCTATTATCCTTAAGTTAATATTCTTAAGAAGTTAATAAGTCTCTATATAGTTAATAAGTATATTATAAGCTTTAGCTAAAGAGTAATTATTAATCTTCTAAATATTAATATAAATATACTAAAATAGGATTCCTAGAGGTATAGAAAAGGTATAGAGGTCTTTAAAATGTTTTAGTTAGGCTTATATATAAAGTAGATAGCTCTTTATCTTATTACTTATTATTTAATATATATTTTCTTAAGTATATTACTCTTAGAATTTAATATATATTATATTATAGCTTTAATACCCTCCTTTAGTATATATATATTAAATTAATTTCTTTTATTCTTTTTTATTATTAATTACTTATCTTAATATAAGATTTAACTTTATTCCCTTTTAAAAGAGAAAACTATTTTAGAGTATATATTTTACTATATATAACTTAAATTTTTTAAAATTAACTTAAGAAATAATCTTTAGGTATAATAATAAAGCTAAATATTTAGTAATTTATTATAAATATTAAGACTAAGCTTATTTAGAGCTTAATAGATTATCTATTTTAGGTTTAAAGTCTTCTTCTACTTTAAGTATATAGATAGAGTTATTAATTATCTTATTTAGATCTTCTTCTTATTTAGCTTCTTAAATATTAGATTTTCCTATTAGTTTATATAAAAAACTATCTATAGCTCTATTTTTTATACTAAGTATATAGTAAATATTAAAATTAAATATTTTAATTTAAGTAATTTATTATATTAAAACTACTTTAAGTAAATCTAAAGTAGTATTATTAATTTAGTCTATAAAGATTTTTATATTAGTTTTAAGAGTAAATTATATATTATATAAGTAGTTCTTAAGTCTCTTAAGAGTAAATAAAACTAACTAAAGCTTAAGCTTTTCTATATTATAGTTAAGAGCTATACCTATTTAGATTCTACTCTTATACTTAATAATATATTTTTTACTTTAATAATATTATCTAAGTATAGCTCCCTACCTTTTAGTACTTATATTAGTAAATAAATAGATTTTATTAGCTTTTTTTTTATAATTAATAGGTTAAAATAATAAAAAGCTAACTAAATAAAGCTTAAAGGTTTCTATAGCTAATTATTATTCTAACCTTTATTTAAAGAGTACTCTTTTTTAAAGAAATCTTATTAGTAAGGTAGAAATAGTTCTATAATTCTTAATCTATACTTAATAGAACTTAATAATATTAAGAAGATTTTTAATTATTATAATATTATTATATTTCTCTTATTTAAAGATCTTAATAACTTTATTCTAGTTAAGCTTATATCTTTTACTACTTATTATATAACTAAAGAGATTAATAGTAAGCTAATAAATCTAAGATTTTTTAAGAGAGATTATAATACTAATAAGCTTAAGGTTCTAAAATATTATATCTAAGTTTATAAAATACTTAAAGATATATAAATATACCTCTAGAAGCTTAATTATATAGTTATTATTATATATTATTCTAAACCTCTTAATAAAGATATTATTAAGGAAAAATTAGTAAATACTTAGAATAAAGTTATAAAAGATTCTTATTATAACCTTTATAAACTAAGTAACTAAATTTATTACCCCTTAAAGTAAAATATATATTCTAAATAGCTCTAAAAATATAGTAAATATAGTTAGGTTTTAGCTTAACTTATTAAGTAAAACTTAGTTATATTTAAAAAAGAGATCTAAAAAGCTTATAATTTTATAATTAGTAAAGTTTTCTAAGAATTTATTAGTATTTAGAGGAATAAAAGTATCTTTAATATTAATCTTATTAAGCTTTATATATAAGTTAATTAGCTTTATATTATTATTTTTCTTAATAATAAGAAACTAAAAGTTTCTATATAATCTATAAGATTCTTCTAAAACTCTTTATATAACTTATAATCTAAATATATTAATAACTTTACTCTATAAAGTTTTTAGAATAAGAATTCCTTTCTCTTACTAAGTAATATATAAAATAGTCTTAATCTTTTATAGTAGAGCTATATAAGGGTTAATATAGCTATATTTTATAAAATCTTATATTAATACCTCTTTTTAATTTATAAGGATATATTTAAGTATTTTAATTTCTCTTAGTAAAAGGTATAGCTATATAACTTTAAACTTTAAAAACCTCTTTAGAATAAGTTAAGTCTTTTAGTTAAACTATATAAATTATAGATATATATAGCTAATAAAAGAGAAGTTAGAAAGCTAATAATAGCTTTCTACTTTTTAAATTAAGATCTTCTTCTAATCTTTCTACTTATTAAGAATAAACCTATCTAAAAGTAAATTATTAACTAAATAAACTTTTTTATTTTTATATTTATATATTATATAGATACTAATAAACTCTTAGTTAAACTTAAGATCTTTCTTAATTAACTTAAAAAATACTTAATTTTTTAAGACTTTAGAGAGATATTATTAGCTTTTAATATTCTTAAGAAAATAAACTTAAATAGTTTTTATAATTAAGGTAACTACTACTTTAGTAATAGTTCTTAAGATGTTAAGTATAGTTAAAAGTAAGATTAGAATAAAGTATTAATTAGTTTTAGAAATAGCTTCTTTTTATTTAAAAAGGTTAGATTTTTTTTTTTTTTAAGTAAAAAGGTACTCTTTTTTATAGTTTATTATAGCGTTAATATAATAAGTTTAAACTTTATTATATATATTACTAAGGTTTTAATTAGTCTTAAATTAACTTTTAGTAGCTTTAGAAGTATTATAAATATCTTTTATATAGTTTTTTTATTTAGAGAAATAGCGTTAGATCTAATATAAAGAATCTAATTATATAAGCCTAACTAAGATATTAATTTTTCTAAATTTACTACTTCTATAATTTTTTACTTTTATTATAATAGTAATAAAGCGTTTTAAATATTTAAAAGTAAGTTTAATAAAAATAGTAAATAGAAGTCTAAAGAGTAAGTTATAATTAATAGTTTTAAAGTTTATTATTATTATAGTTATTATAATCTTATAGTTATTAATCTAAATAAGTATATAGTATACTTTAATAAAGTATAGCTTTAGGTTACTTTTAGCTATTATTCTTATTATTAAGGTAGTAATAAAAATTAAGATATTATAATTTAAAATATATTAGTAACTTATAAAGCTAGATTTTATATTAGTATTAATTATATTTTATATAAGTAAGTAGTTATTAAGGTATTTATTACTAATAGAGATCTTTAAAATAAGTTATAATATAATAATTATTAGAGTTATTTAATTTATAGTTATAAAGATAATAGCTTTAATTAAAAAGATCTTTAGATAGTTTTAAGTTTAAATAGTTTTATTATATTTAGAAACTTAATTAGTTTATTATACTTTTTTTTTTAAAGTTTTAATAAAATTAGTAAAGTTTATAAGAATAAGTATATAAATAACTTTTTTTAGATTATCTATAAAAGTATATATCCTTTTAATAAATTTTTCTCTATATTTTAGCTAAATCTTATAAACTTTCTTAACTAAAAAACTAATTAAGCTATAAAGCTTATATAAGATAAGTTTATTAATAAGTTCTTTATTTTTAATAGATTTTTAATTTTTATTATTAAGGAATATAGCTAGCTAGAAGTTATTTTTTAGAAGAGATAGTTTTAAAATAAGCTTTAGAAGAAGAATCTTAATAACTTCACTAAGTATTACTTCTCTTTCTATTTTAAAAGTTCTTTTTAGTTCTAAAATATTAATAAGAGTAAAAGCTTATTTAAAAAAGCTTTTTTCTTTTATTTTAATATCTAAATTTTCTTTTTATTTTTCTTAGTTAAGAAGTAAATCCTTCTCTATAACTAATTTTTCTAATAAGTTTAAATAACTTTTAGAATAAAATTATAAAGAAAAAGGTTTTTTTAAAATAGTTAAAATATCTTTAATATCTTATATAGTAAAATAGACTTTTTTAGAAAGAGATTTTAGAACTTTTTTCTTAACTTTTTTAAAGTTTAATAGTTTTAGCTTTTTCTATAAGAATAAATTAATTTTATATATTTTTAATTAAGTAATTATAAGCTTAAATATTATAAAATTAAGTAAATCTTCTTTAGTTAAACTATTAAGTTAAGTTAAGTTATATAAATAAGAAAGCTAAACTAAATCCTTATATTCCTATTTATTAATAGCTAAAACTTAGAAAATAGAAGCTTAACTAAATATTTTATCTTTTAATATAATATTTTTTTCTTCTATAAACCTATAAGAAACTTTAATTAAGTTAAAGTTATTATAATCTTATAAAACTCTAATAAGTATAAATTAAAATTAACTAATATTCTACTTAAGAATCTTAGTAGCTTAAGCTTTTATAGCTTTATAGTTATTTTAATTTTTAAGATAAATAATAATAACTTCTTAGTTAAGCTTACTATCTTATTATAATAAAGTAATAATTATCTAGAAGATATAAAACTTATTATTTTATAGTCTATAAGAATAATATCTTTAGAAGTATTAAATTAAGCTACTTCTTTTATTAGCTATCTTTTAAAAATAATAGCCTTCTTTAAAGTTATAATCTATATAACTTATATATTAATACTAACTATATAAACTATAAGGGAAAAGTTTAGGATTTTCTTTATTAACTTTAACTAAATAAACTAAAGTTAAATAATAGTCTTCTATAGCTAGAGAAGAATAAATAATCCTTTTTATAGAGATTTTCTAATTATTTATTATTTTTATTAAGTTAGAAAGTTATTAGTTTAAAAGCTAGCTTTAGAAGCTCTTAATACTTTAGTTAAGTTTAATTTTATTTCTCTTAGCTTATAGAGGGGGGGGAGCTTCCCCTCTTAGTATTTTTAGAGGTATAAGAAATAGAGTATAAATAGGGGTAGTAATTTAGAGGGTTTACTTCTAAGTAGCTTTAAAGCTAAGCTAATTTATTAAGTTAACTTTAAATTTATTAAAATCTCTCTTTTTAAATAACTTATAAATATTAATTCTTATAAATAAAGCTATTCTATTTAAAGCTAACTAATTAAATCTTAATATAGTTATTTAGATAATTTAAAAACTAGTTATAATATTAAAGTTATATTTTATAGCTTTAGTTTAAATATTATTAATCTTTTATAGAAACTATATAGCTACTTTATAGTTTAAATTATTTATTATTAGAGTTATAGAAATAATTTAATTAATTTAGTTATTTAGAAGCTTTTAATAATCTTTATTTATAACTTTATAATATTAGATAAAGTAAATCTTTATTTATAATTAAGTTTTCTTATTAAGTTTTATTTAATTATTAGCTTAAAAAGGTATATTTATATAGAAAATAATACTTAATATTTTTAAAATATTAGTTATCCCTACTATTTTTATAATAACTTTATAGCTTTTAAGAAAGTTTAAAATATTATTCTTAATAAAGAATAATATTTTAGCTATTTTAAGTTATAATATTTTAAATCTTTAGAATCTTAAGCTATATACTTTAAAAGCTTTTTAATAAGATTTAGTAGAGTTTAAATAACTTTATACTACTTTATCTTTTAAAAAATCCTCTTTAAGTATTATATTTATACTAAAAGTATTATTTTTAGAAGCTATTATTTTAAAGACTTTAGTTTTTATAATTACTTTAGAACTTTAATCTAAATCTAAAATTAAGAGAGGTCTCTTTTATTAAAGTTAGTAAAAAGAAAAACCTATCAAAAGATTTACTAAAGTATTATTAATAATTAAGTTAGCTTTATTATTTATTATTTTTAGTCTAAATTATTTATTTTAAGCTAAAGTTAAAATCTTTAAAGCTTTAAAGTTTAGTAATATTATTCTAAAGAAGATATAAATAAATTAATAAAAAAAAGAGTAAAAAAAAGCTTTTCTAAAAAAAACTAAAATAAAAAGATTATATAAAACTTAAGTAAAATAGATAATTTATTAATAAAAAGAGTAATAAAAGAATTCTTATAATATATATCTAAAAAGATAATAAAAATTAAAAAGAGAGAAAAAAAAAAAAGATATTTTTATTATTATTTCTATTTTTATCTTTCTCTTTTATCTAAAAAGTATATCTATATTTATTATCCCTCCTCTTTTCTATTATCCTAATAGTAAAGTTATTTTATACTTTAGGTTTTTTTTTCTTCTCTTTATAAGGGAAATTTAGCTATTATTAATAATATCTTTAATAGCTTTACTTTATAATACTCTTCTTTTATAAGTTAAGCTTAAGATTTAATAAAGTTTATAATAAAACTATAATATTAATTATAAACTTTAAAAAAAGTACTTTATTTTAGCTATTTATTTACTATTTAAAAATATAAAAGAGGAGTAATAAAAGAGATATATATATCTTTTTTTCTATAAAGTTAATATAAGATTATTCTTAAAAAAGAGAAATATTTTTAGTTAAGTTTAAAAAATATTTCTCTCTTTTTTTTTTAAAAAGTTAGTATAATTATAATATTTTTTTTTTTTAGCTTTTTATATTTTTATATTTATAATAGTTTATAATTTAAAAAAGTTAAATCTTAGTATTTCTATATATAAGTATAACTTAGATCTTAAGTTTTTAAGCTTTTTAGTATTTCCCTTTATTAATTAATATATTATTAGAAATTTTTTAATAAGTTTAAGTAAAAAGAAGTTTTTTAAAATAAATTAATTATTTTTATCTTTTTTAAAGTTTATAAGAAGAGTAAAATAAATCTTATTACTTTTATAACTTTAGCTTTAGAAGTAAGAGTAAAATAAGTTTATTTTATTTTAATTACTCTTAAGTTATTATTATAATAGCTTATAATAAAATAATATATAATAATTTTAAATAAGTAAATAGTAAGCTAATAAAGAGGATTAACTAAACTTATATAAAACTTTATTTACTCTCTTCTATTTAACTAAATACTTTTCTTTTTAAAGTTTTTTAAACTTTTATAAATTTAATTAATTTTTAATTCTAAATACTTAAACTATTACTTTTTACTTTAAGAAAATAGAAGTTAAAAAGGTATTAGCTAAATTTTCTTCTAATATAATAATATTTAAATTACTTTTTCTTTTAAGCTTTTCTTATTTTAGTTTAATAAAGTAGTATAGAGTAACTATAAAAAAAACCTTTTATAATAATTTAGCTTATTTCTTTATATTAGTTACTAATTTTATAATAAGATAAGAGAGAAAACTTATTAATTATATTAAGCGTTCTACTTTAAATAGAAAACCTCTAAAAATACCTAAATATTTATATATTAATTTTCTAAATAACTATAAGAGATATAAAAATAAATATATAAATATAAACCTAATTAATTTATATTTTATTTATATTTTTTATTTTTTTTATACTTTAAGTTATATAATCTTTTAGGAGATAATAAACTATTAAGAAGAAGTTTAGTAATATTATCTTTATAATATTCTATTTTATTTTTACTTTAAATAATTAAAGAAATATAATAAAGATTAAAAAAAAAGATAAAAATAAAGCTAACTAAAGCTAAAAAAGCCTAAAAATATTTATTCTTATTTAATTTTTAAAAAATAAAAATTAATAAATTTTTTCTATAAATTAAGCTAAAAAAACCTAAAAGCTCTTCTAAGGGGGAGATTACTAAAGTTATTAAAAAAAAATAGGAATTTATATAAAAATAAGTATATTTCTTACTTATTTACTTAGTTTTTTTCGTTATAAGCTAACTAGGCCTCTATTTACTTATATAAGCTATTTCTTCTTATAATAATACCTAACGCTTATAAAAACGCCTATCTCCCTCCTTACTTTCTAAGCTAAAACTACTAAGAATTCTAAAAATTCTAAGAACTCTACCCCCTTCTAATACTTTAATATATAAAGTAATAATATAAGAGAGGTGTAATTTTATTATTAAGAGGTTTTAAATAGCTTTACTTAGTAATTACTTATAATTAATTATAAGTAATTAAGTATAGTATTATAATATAGTAATTAAGTTAAGTTTAACCTTTATAATTAACTTAATTGCTTTATAGGGAGCGCTGCCTAAGTTAGGCGTTATGAAGAGACTTTTAGAGCAGAACTAATGATGCGGAAACATCTTTATAGGTTGTGAGTCGTGCCGGCGGCTTACTGCAAGATATGTTACTGAAACCCAGAAAAGCTTAAATCACGGGTTACTGACTGATACCACTTAACTATTGAATAATTGAATGTCTCCGACTTTACACGTTTCCGCCCAATGCCGTCCAGGCCCCTCTTCCCTCAATTCTTTCATTCTAAATCGGAAAAGTCGTCCTCCGAACAGTTGCGCCTCTCAGCTGACTCGGGTTCGAGTTTCCCCAACTTCACCCTGATTTGATCCCTCACACGATTGTCCATCACCTTGTAAGCTGTCTCAAGCTGCCTCTTGGCTTCCTCACTGCGACAGAGGCTGAATTCGGGAAGGGTCCATCTTGCAAAGGTTTTGAAATGAGCACTTCGGCAGAGAAACGAAGTGCTGCCAAGGGCGAAGAAATCATAGCAGAACCGGCAGCACGGTTTACTTGATGCCACGTATCCCCATCCCCGGAAGAAACAGGCCTGTGCCTGACTCTCTGACGGCTTCTTCCCTCCAAGTCTCTCGTTGAAAAACCAGTTCGCGAGGTGCACTTCGGCATGTACAATACGGTTGAAACGCCCAGGAGGCTCTACAGAGAGCTCCTTTATTTTCTCATGTACCATGGCAACGTCCTTTTCGTCCCACATATCCTTACCTTCGGATTTGAACTCTTTACGAACTTGATCGAGACTCCACGTGGATGGAACCGGTGCGACTTGTGCTGGATCTACGACGTTGACTTCAAAGTTCTCGAAGAGTTCTGGAAACCATTGCTTCGCGTCATAAAACCGCCAAAGACTTTTGTAGTACGAACGCAGTCGTCCCGTCAAGTGAAAAAGCTGTTTCCACGGCTCACTAATGGCAGGGCGGGCTTTCCCCAGCGCGTCCACATGGTCTTTGTACTTATGGAGAAACTTTGAACAAGCGCACAGGATTTGGTCAAGTCTGAACTCTATGAGAGGTTGTGTCAGCCGTTCAGAGTACCGAGAAACTTCAGACGCAGCCGTGGCACTCACCAGTGGTATCTCTTTTGGACGCATCCCTCAACCTGTTATCCAAAGCTTCAAGTTCGTTGCGAAACTTCGAAGACAGGTTTCTTGATGCTTTCTTGCAATTTGCAACTGATCGTGTCAGATCCCTGGCATATGCTTCGATCCTCTGAGAATGGTCTGCGATGATTGAAATATGAAGTGGGATAAAATCGGCCACGTCTCTCACAGGGACGCCTGTGTCAGTGTATTTAAGACGACTGATCATTTCCAATACTCTCTGAAGAGAATTTCTGAGGTCTTGCTTGTCTTTGAGACCATTGACGCCATTGCGAGTGGCATGGAAAATGAAGTTCTGACCTGACTTCTCCACGAGAATTGCAGTAACCATCCGGGGGCTATTTTCAAAGCTGCAGACCTCAGCGAGACGATTCAAGAAGTCTTGGAAGTCTGCATATGTGCCTGGACTCTGGGGAAAGATTGCACGTGTAGTGGACGACAGTTCGTCCTTTGGAATGCCAAGACATTCTCTTTTCGGGCAGTCGAAAACACTTCTCAGAGAATTGATGGCCTCGAGCAAAATGCAGGACTTTGCTAAATCCCGCCGCAACACAATCTGCTCGGAAGTTTCCATGAGGCTAAGCGAATCCACTATATCTTTCTTGGTCTCGTATGTTCGACGTCAAAAGAGGTGGGTGGGCTCATGTGATCGGCGCTCAGCAGCTCAGTTGAGCTTGACACAGGGTCTCAGTAGAAGAGGATTTTCAACGAAGGCAGGCGAGAGGTAGGGAGGTTTCAATGCTAGGATGCTCGAAATTAGCTGCTATTTAATCCAACGTCAAGGCTAACTGCTTATTTAAGTAACAATGGAACTGGCGTCCTCTGTGAGTGAAGAAGTTCATGACACCAAAGATTGACAGCGACTTTTTAGTGATTGTCAAACGCTAACATCCCAAGCAAGGTAATGAGACAGTCTGTTCGACTTAGGTAGCCATTTGTGGTACAAAATACGATCTGATTTCCCCCTAGCGATGTTTTGCTCTAGAAACCGAGCAACGAAAGACCAAAGCTGTGCAATATCACTGTAATCTTACGTTGTGAACGGAGTCAAACACACCCCCGTCGATTGATTGTCACGCCTGACGCTTCCCCAAAGCATGTGGGAGTCTATGGTTGTCGCGTTTTCTAACTAGGGGACAAATATCTTGTCAATAGTCACTTGATTACTCAATCAGTATTTATTCTGCACGCCAAAGTTTGCAAAATGCGTCGGACTGAGCGCAAGTCACTTGAAAGTGACAGGGTGAGGCCATGTCAATGTCGATTGTTGAAGACCTGCGATTGACTACCGTATCACCAATCGACAAAAGTTCATACACACATGTGATGAGTTTTCGATCCTACTGAAAAAGCGCACGCAATATCTCGCAATTCGGGAATCAAAAAGTGACTTCGGCTTCTTTGGCCCTCTGAATGGGCTGGGAATTCTTTGCTCAAACGAGCACTGGCCGCAACCAGCCGCACTGCGGACTTGGGAGATTCAGAGAGTCTTCTCAGGCGAAATTCACGAAATGCCACCCAGAACACCTTGGTCATGTTGGTCCAGAATATCAGTGAAAGAGTACAGAATTGGCCAGGCCTCACATTAGGCGGATATCAGGCTGCATGTGCACATCATGCACGCCACATGGCCAACCTTGGAAGGGGAATGGCAATAAATTGAAAATGAGAAGTTAAAGTAAAGCGGGACTCGAAGAGGCCCTTCCAGATTCTTCAACACCTCATTGACGATTTGGCCTAGGTCGCGCTGGAAATCTCTCTTGGGCATTTATTGAACCCAAAGGTGTGATTGGCATCAATAAGACGCACACCAAAAGCTTGATCGCCAGCCTCGTCTCAAAGGGTATGCCGAGAAAAGTGAGCCTTTTCTCAAGCCTCCCTCCACCTCGTGAACGGGAAAAGCATGTGCCGCCAAGCCTAACCAAAGTGCCGGATTAGCAAGAAAGTGCCGGAGGCGTGGCTGCTTTGCCTTCACGACGTGCAGCAACTTCTCCGGGACTTGAGAGGATCGCGAGGTTCCTCCAATAACACGATATGGATCGCGAAATTCGTCTATGGGTTTATGGCTGAAGCAGTGAAGTTTGTTGCCTTCACTGTTGGCGGGTGCTCCCATGAACTATGAAAAGCACAGAAATTCCCCCCTCTGGTCCCATATGTTGCCTGCTCTACCGCCAACCACCACCTCTCAGCTGCATTTCCCGTTTGCCATTCTCTCCACCTTCCCAGGTCATTCCCATTCCTTACGATGAAGGCTTCCGTTCTCATGGCAGTGGCCGTCGCCACGGTCGGCGTCGTTGCCCGCGTTCCCCATGACGCGACCGCCACGGCCCCTGCTGCCAAGCCGAATTTCCTGTACGAGCGGGATGTGAACGGCACCAATGACTGGGCCGAGGAGGATGAGGTCAAGCTCCAGGGCTTTTTCGATTTCCTTTTTCCCAACCTCGCCGCCAAGAAGAACCCACAACCGAAAGGGCCATACCGTCAACAATACAGCCCGGACCAATACAGCCCTGCTCCGCCTGCGATCGAGAGCGGACTCGGGGAGCCTGATCGACCTCGGCTCCCCGCCGTCGAGAAAGAGACTGTATATGTCACCCGGTTGGCTCAGGCCGCTGAGACTCCCGCCGCCCCCGCCGTCGTCGTGAAAGAGACCGTATATATTACCAAAGCGGCTCGCTCCGCTGAGACCGCCGCCCCGGCCGCTCCCTTGGCGTACGTAACACCCTTACCCTCCCTGACATCTTGGGTTTTCGTAATCAAGCTCAAAGCCAGCACTGACGATTGTTTAGAATGTAACTCCGGCAGGATATGAGTGCAACTGCGTCTACTGAACGGTGTTGGAGTGAGTCTATACCGCTGGCGGCGGGTCGGGAGTGTGTGGGGAGGGACCGAAGCAAACGGGACGGCCCAGAAAATAATCTTCCGTGTTTGACTGGTTTGTTACCATGTGATTTTGAGAGGCGGTCCACCAGCAGATCCCAGTTGGCGGTGGACCCATGTTGGCTAATAATAATCTTGTGTGTTTCCGTCAATAAAGCCCTGTGTTTCTTACACGATGTTTTCCTTACGATCATGTGTCAGTCAGCAGCGAAACCGCTTGTTACCGTGGCCGTGGTAGCTGGCAGTTGAATCATCTATGAGTTTCTGCGGCAAACAAACAAGTTTCATCAGGGCAAGCTGCACCACCTCACACCATTCATTAGACAGGTGACTGGGCAAAGCGCACAAAGCTACTCATTAAACGTCATAGGCTCACAGCCTCAAAAGGTATCCTAGTCGTAAAACCAAACAAATAACACACCAGGTATCTTCCCTCCTTTCTCTTTAATCCCGCTCCACCTCCGTCGCAACAGCAAGCTCCCTCTCCGCCTTGGTTCCCTTCCAGTTGACCATCTTGATCATAATCGGAATCAAGATGGCAATAATCATGCCCGCACCAAGGAACGCAGCCGTGACGCCGAAACCGACGTGGTACGCCGGCGAGTCCTTGCTCGGCCAGATACGGCTGCCGTACACGCTCGAGAAGTTGCCGAACGCGTTGACGAGCGCGAGCACGATGGCACGCTTCTCGGCGGGCAGGCTGATGGTGCCGCTGGTCCAGGACAGCACGAGGGGCAGGGCGGACCAGATGCCCGCGGCGACGAAGCAGATCATGACGTAGCGAACGACGGGGGTCTGCACGGCGGCGCAGACGACGGCGCACGCGAAGCCGACGCCGAGCGGGACGGCGACGTGCCAGCGGCGCTCGACGTGGCGGTCGGAGCTCCAGGCGACGATGTTGAGGCAGACGGAGGCGACGGCGTAGATGGGGACCGTCATGTACTGCGCGGTGACGGTGTCGTAGCCGAGGGTGAGGGTGATGGTGGGGATGAAGTAGGAGATGGTGCCGGCGCCGACGTCGAGCATGAAGAGGACGAGGAACATCCAGGTGCGCGGGTCCGAGACGGCGGCGACGAAGGCCTGCCAGTGCGTGAGGCGCTGCGTGCTCTGCGCGCCGGAGGCGATGCCGTCGGCGATGATGCGGATGGAGGCGAGCTGGCGCTGGGCGGGGGTGAGCTGCTTCGCGGTGGCGGGGTAGTCGAGGAGGATGAAGAAGGCGAAGAGGGCGACGCCGACGGTGGCTACGCCCTCGACGATGAAGAGCCAGCGCCAACCTGCGATGCCGTGCGCGTCGTGGAGGTTTGCGGTGATTGCGCCGGCGAGGAGACCGCCGAAAGCTTGGAAGAGTTAGCGAGAAGATCTCCTATGAGTATGATTAGGGGGACTAACCTCCAGAGAGAACCGCGGCAGTGTAGAAGATGGCAAATCGCTTGCCCAGTTCAGCCTTTGTGTACCAGCAGCTAAGCAGGTACAGGACACCCGGGAAGAAGCCAGATTCAATGCAGCCCAAGACGAAACGGAAGCCGAGGAGAGCGCCGTAGCTTTTCGAGACCGACATGAGAGCTGAGAGTGCGCCCCAGACGAGCATGATTCCCGGCAGGAAGAGAGAAGGCCGACTGCGGGAGAGGATCATGTTTGATGGTACCTCGCAGATGAGGTAGCCGAAGAAGAAGATCGATAGGACCCAGGCGTAGCCGTCGTCGGTCAGGCTAAGATCCTTTTGCATGCCTGCGATTTTGGCATTTCCCTATGAATAGGGGTCAGCATTGTGTCCTTCATGATTTGAAGAATCCTCTACAGGCTCAAATTGTCTGGCAGATCGATCAAGTAGATCTCCTGAAGTTGACATTGGACATGGACGACTCCATGAGTGGCTGACTCGCCACATCGGTGCGGTGGTCATGCGACACTGGATGCCAGCCGGTGACTTTTCACTCGAGGGAGTAACTTACGATGTTTGTGCGGTCGACGTAGTTCAAGATGTACATCTAATATCACAAGTCAGCAAAATACTCGGGGAAAGACCAATACCTTCCAAAGAAATAGAAAAATCTTACAATCCAGAGAATCGGCATCAGGTAGAAGTCAATCTTGCGGACCAGAGCCTTCTCCTCCTGCGTGCCGGGGACGTAGTTCCTCAACGCCTCCGCAAGCTCGCCGTCCGCGTCGACGGTGACGGCGTTCTTGTCTTCCTTCATCTCGACGGATTGCTTCCGATCGTGCTCCTCGCTCATTGTCGCTGCTTCTCTCCGTCCGACGCGGCTGTCTCGTCGTCGTCGTTATCGTGTCAATTGAGCCGCGGGAAGAAAAACAAGACGCGAAAGGGAAGGTTTCTCCCTCTTCGAAAAGGCAGACCGCCTTGGGGAAAGGAGGGAAAGTGGAGCGCAAAACAGGGGTCGCCGTCTGTTCAATGCGCCTGGAAAATGCGACCTCGCGGCTTGTTGTTGGTCGATCAAAAAACCGGTAGGATGGGAAAAGAGGTTCGAAAAAAGACCGATGAAACTTTTGCCTGGCCCTTTCAGCTGAACTGTGGCAAAAGGTCTTCTTAACGAGACGTCTGATATATAACGTCAAAAACACGAGTCGTGTCTGGCGTGTGTCTTGTGCTGGCGACTGGCGGGACCCGGGGTATTCCGGGCACACGTCCCTATTCCCCCACGGGGTAGACTGTTGGGGGAGGAGCCTGGGAGGCGTTCGTGGACCCGCGTTAGAACCAGAAGCGAACGTGAAGCGAACCCATTCCGGACCTGGTGTGGGCGAATAGTCTGGCGTTTGGCAGGATTAGTCTGCCTGATCGTGGATGCTGGGGCCGGGGAGGCGTGATTGGACTGCTGGTGTGACCAGAGCGTGTTCTAGATCCACCAAATGAGGGGGCCAAGACAGCGCGGTCTTTGTTCCGGCAGTCCAAATGCCGTGTTTGGGTGTGGTGCGGTGTTCAGTCCGAGGCATTCGGCGCGCGGACTTCTGCCCGCTCGCGGTCAATCGCGTGGGACAAGGCATCACGAGAAGGCATGTTTGCATGCGAAACGCCAAAAAGCGAGGTGTAAGTGGGTGTTTTTGATGGATATCGTGATTTCATTATTATTGATGACGACACTTAGAATCCCGAATTCAGGTCGCTCAGTAGCCCGTACTGTTGATATTGCTCCGGCATGCCGAAATTCATTATGCCCCCGTTGAAAATTCCTTCCCAGTCGGTCGGCTCCATCTGCTCTGGCCATTGAGGCACAGGCTGGCCTGGCATGGCGGTTCCGACAGCACCCGGCTGTTGCCCGCTCGCGATGTAATATTGCTCCTGCGGACCTCGCTCCTTGAATTTCTGCAGCATATTGTTGAGGCCGTGACCAATGTAGTGGGCCACATGGCGGGTACAACGGCTTTGCTCCTTCAACAAGACGACGATCCGTTCGATGAGGTCGACGACGCTGTCGTAACGTATGTCCACCTTGGCCGGTTTCCATTGCATGTACACCTTCATGAGGAACATGGCGGCGTATGCGATGGTGGTCAACAGGTACAGGGGCACGCCGATGACTGCTCGGCGCATATCCGTGTCTGTTAAAATCAGCTCCAGGGCGGCCGACGCACTCGTGATGGCGGTGTTAATGAAGCTGCGGCGCTCGTCGCAGACAGCATACTGGTCTGATGGGTTCGACGCGTTCAGGCCGCGTAAGCAGACGGAGTACAATAGGAGACGAGCGAAATGATAGTGAAGTATGACGCCCTTGGCGGGATACTTTGAGATGAACTTATCCGCTTCTTGGGGATGGTCAGTAAATTGCTTTTCCAAAAGAGGCCAGGGGGGACTTAC
The DNA here is from genome assembly GCA_028639655.1 of Colletotrichum sp. SAR 10_66. Taxonomy (NCBI): domain Eukaryota; kingdom Fungi; phylum Ascomycota; class Sordariomycetes; order Glomerellales; family Glomerellaceae; genus Colletotrichum; species Colletotrichum sp. SAR 10_66. The sequence goes on along the minus strand of JAQIUS010000099.1, from coordinate 123,426 downwards.
CTAGACGAGTTTCCCATTTAGTCTTCCAAAAGCAAAGTTCATCATCAAACTTTTTCAGCTGGACGAACTCGTCTCTGCCAACTTGTCTTGACCTGTCTGGGCCAAACGTATGGAAGACGCGACTCAAAATGATAAAGACACCAACCTGACTGTGTAGACGATGATCTGCCTGCGTGATGCCCGGCAGCTTCAAAAAGTCCTCATGGTTGACGATGCTGGCATCCTCGTTGATGACTGGCGGCCTTCCGTAGGCGATGCTGAAGTGGTGGTCGCATACATACAAGAAGTACCATAGCCTTGCATGCTCGACATACTCTGATGAACCCTTGTTGAGCGCCTTGGCGCAGAACTGATGGAGGTTTAGCTCGGTGGCTATCCGAACAGCCAGGCCACTCAGCTTCCAGCTCAAGTCCGAAAGGAAGAACGCCCCCACACAGAGGCCTCGGACATCGTCCAACGTGTGATATCGGTCAAAGACTGCTTGGCTCGCTAGCTCGAGGAAGATGGGATAGCACGTGTCAAAGGCACGGCCTTCGTCCTGGGCGTGTAAGGCGGTTACTGCGAGGATAGCCGCAGTGAGAAGGGGAGAGGCGTAGCGCGTAGCCGCGAGGGTATCGTGTCTTAGTGCGATGCCTCCCCACAAGTAGGCGTTAAGGGTCCCACGAAACGTGGAGAAAAGCTGCTCCGCCTCTTGGAGGCTAAATTTGCCTTGGTCGAAGAAATCGGGTTTCGAGGTCCGATCCACCGGAAGGTGGGCCCGGGCCCCGGGGTCGCTCCGGATGTTCCGTAGCTTGGTCACTTCGAAGAGGCTAGCCATTGGCGCACTCACGATAGCTTGGTCTTCGCCATTGTCTTGTGCGGTGGGAATCTCTGGTGAGTTTTCCCTCGTCATCGCCGTGACGTCTGGAGGGCGAATTGGCGATGGGCCTGTGCCGGGGCTGCTCTGTGACCCAGCAACGTTCACAGGACTCTGAGACATGCCCCCGCCCTCGTGAAAGCCCTGGAGAGGCATGAGCGGCGGCATGTTGAGGTGGCGCTGAACCTCAATCATGGAGGCTTGGAGAGCTTGCAGCTGCATCTCCATCTTGGTCTTCCACTCATTCTCGCTGTCCAGGAGGGTCTGAAGACTCTTGTTGACGACACATTGCAGACCGAGACGCGAACAGCGGGCGCACGTCTGCTGGCCGGGCTCAATGCCGCACTTGATCTTACGATTTTGGCATTCCTGGCCTGTGTTCCTCTTATCAGCAAGCTAATTTCTTCCACGGCGACAGGGCCAGACAGGGGAGACACAGCTCGGAGGAAGTGAATCGGAGGCATCGGAGCTTACAGGCGCGTATCTTTCTAGAGATCTTTGGCATGTGGACTTGCTGGCCGGCTTGGCCCCCCGAGGACGGGGTCTTGTCCGGACCGTCGATTCTCGCACGTTTCATGGTCCGAAGGGAGGAAGTCCGGGCAGATTTCTGGGTCTTGGAAAGGAAGGTGGACGGAGTGGACAAAGTCGCACAGGCGGAAAGATGACCGAGGGGAGAAAAGAGGGAAAAGATTCGCCGGGCAGCGTGCATCTCCTTTGTTTATAAGCGGGGCGGACTTCGTGCCGTGCGGGGGTGGCCAAACCTCCACCTGCTCAAACTCAATCCGTCCACTCTTGGTTTCCTAGAGAAGTGTTGGCGCCGTTAGTGACCTTTCGTGCTTGCACTTGGTCAAGTGGCCCAGTGCCGGCTCCATTATTCGTCCCATCTGTCTGTCGTGTGCCTCGCCTCTAACAAGAGGGGTTGCGGCTGCGGCAACGAGACGTGTGGAGAGTTGTGTGGACGGCCTCGGATGTGGTGTTCCCTTGTCGCTGCGGTATGCTGGCTGCGCGACATTCCCGGCCGCTGATTTCCGGACTCTTGACCGAATCCTGGGGAATGCAGTCAGGGTATAAGATCGCTGCGACTCCAATATTCCCGCCGGTCTCGGGAAAGTTGCTGTGACTTTCGGATGACCCTCTGCCCGCGGATCGAAGGAGCCAAGTTTACATAATATTCATTCGAGATGGCTTCCAACGGCGCCGACGTCACTCGCGTCGGCTTCATCGGCCTCGGGGCCATGGGCTTCGGCATGGCGTGCAATCTGGTGAAGAAGCCGCAATACCAAGTCCAGGGCTTCGATGTGTATCCTCCCAGCGCAGAGAAGTTCGTCGCGCAGGGCGGTTCAGTTGGGTCGTCTCCAAGGGAGGTCGCTAAGACCAGCGACATCCTTGTCTGCATGGCTGCGAATGCGCAGCAGATCGATGACATACTTTTTAATCATCAGACGGGTGCTCTCGAGAGTGAGTGAATGCCTTGGTCATAGCCCGTGCAGCGTTTGATTGACCTGTTTTCTGTAGCATTACCGGAGCATGCGACCGTGTTGCTCTGCTCGACGGTGCCTCCGACGTACCATGAGGCGCTGCCAGATCGCATTGCCAAAAAGGGCCGAAGCGACGTTCTCGTCGTCGACGGCCCTGTGTCGGGAGGAACCAAGCGTGCTGCCGAGGGTACTCTCACAATCTTCGCTGCCGGCACCTCAGTAGCCTTGCAGCGTGCAGACAAGATTCTCCACGACATGTCGGAGAAACTGTACATTATTCCCGGCGGGCCAGGTGCCGGTAGTAAGGTGAAGATGGTCAACCAACTCCTAGTTGGTACACATATTGCCGCTGCCTCTGAGGCCATGGGTCTCGCTGCGAAGGCTGGCCTCAACACCCGTGAGGTGTATAATATCATCACGAATGCGGCTGGAAACTCATGGGCTTTCGAGAACCGCGTGCCGCATATGCTTGACGGAGACTGGACTCCTCTGTCCGCTCTTAACATCTTCGTCAAGGACATGGTGAGCATCATACTCGGCCCTCTGCATCTGCATGGTTAACTAAATGAATCAAATAGGGCATCGTCGTCTCTACAGCCAGGACGCTGCAGTTTCCAGTGCCACTCGCGTCAACGGCAGAGCAGCTATACATCCAGGGCGCCGCCCAAGGACTCGGCTTGGATGACGATGCGGGTCTCGTGCGCGTCTTCCTCCCCGGAAACCCGGAACTAGTGAAGGAGCAGGCTGGCCAGGTCAGCACCTCGCAAGAAAAGCTTACCCCCAGCAGCACGCCGTTGGAGATCTCCAAGATCGGTATGATTGGCCTGGGAGCAATGGGTCAGGGTATGGCGGGGTCCCTTCTACGCGCTGGCTTCCCGGTCCACGGCTACGACGTCTATGAGCCAGCCATTGACAAGTTTGTGGCCACGGGCGGCAAAGCGACCAAGGCCAGCAGCCCCTCCGATGCCGCAAAGGGCGCCGACCTCTTGGTTCTGATGGTCCAGAATGCCGCCCAGGCTGACGATGCCTTGTTTGGATCTGGCAAGGCTGCTGAAGTACTCCCGGATGGTGCCATTGTCATCCTTAGCTCCACGGTACCGCCATCATTCGTGCGGGAGCTTGAGAGCAAGCTCACCAACCTCGGCAAGGGCATCAGCTTGATCGATGCGCCTGTCAGTGGAGGCGTCGTTCGTGCCGCGAACGGTACCCTGACTATTATCTGCTCTGGAGACGATGCCATCATTTCAAAGGTCAACGCTCCCCTGATGGCTATGACTGGAACTTCCAGCAACCTTTGCCATGTCCAGGGCGGTGTTGGAGCTGCATCTTCGGTCAAGCTCATCAACCAATTGCTCGCCGGTGTTCACATCGCGGCAGCTGCCGAGGCCATGGCCCTCGCTGCTCGCCTGGGCTTGGACACAAGACGCGTCTTCGATCTCCTGGGTAACGCTGCTGGCTGGAGCTGGATGTTCGAGAACAGGGTACCTCAAATGCTCGATGCCGATTGGACGCCGCACTCTGCCTTGGCAATCTTCGTCAAGGATCTCGGTATTGTGCTTGACGAGGCGAAGCGCCTCACTTACTTCGCCCCGATCTCGTCCGCCGCCCACACTCTGTATCTCTCCGGCGCTGCTCATGGCTGGACGAAGGAATCTGATGCTGGCGTTGTGAGGCTATGGGAGCTGACCGGCATCTCTGTGTCTGGTAACGCTGGACCCAAGCAGGAAGACAAGAGCGATGCCGCTGCCTCGCCGGTCATTGACCAAGACGAGGCTCTGCCAGCCCAAAAGACACTCGACGCTTTGCCCGCCGAGTACTCAGACGACGTCATCAGCTCGACCCAGAAGGTTGTCAACAACGGCGAAGTCCCCGTACTTATCGCGCTGGATGACGACCCAACAGGCACGCAGACCTGCAACGACATTGACGTGTTGACTGTTTGGGATGCTGCGACCCTGGATTACGAGTTCAGCCTCAACCCCAAGGGATTCTTCATTCTGACCAACTCGCGCGCTCTTCCTTCCGCCGAGGCGCGCCAGTTGATCCTTGAGATCTGCCAAAACGTGAAGAAAGCTGCCGAGAAGGCCGGCAGGGCTTTCGAGATTGTGCTCAGAGGCGACTCCACTCTTCGTGGCCATCTTCCAGAGGAGCCAGAGGCCGCCGAGGAGGCGTTGGGCAAGTTTGATGCGTGGGTCGTGACACCCTTCTTCTTCCAGGGTGGGCGATTGACCATCAACGACGTTCACTACGTCAAGGAGGGCGATGTTCTCGTGCCTGCCAGCCACACACCGTTCGCGCAGGATGCCACCTTTGGGTACAAGAACTCGAACCTCCGCAAGTACATCCTCGAGAAGTGTGGCCATCGGTTTGACGAGTCTTCCTTCCTGTCGGTGACCCTCGACGATATCCGTCTAGATGGGCCTGCTGGCGTCGCGAAGAAGCTCCTCTCAGCGGCTGCAGGATCCAACACGGTCGTCATCGTCAACGCCGCCGCGGAGTCTGATATGCACGTCTTCGTGGCAGGACTGCTCGAGGCTAACAAGAGCGGAAGGCGATACCTGTTCCGTACCGGCGCTGCCTTTGTGTCGTCGCGCCTCGGCATCACGGGCATTCCGCCGCTGACCATGGCAGACCTTGGCGTGTCGGTCACCGAGCCCAAGCAGCCGGGTGGACTGATCGTCGCTGGGTCCTACGTGCCGAAGACGACAGCCCAGCTGAAGGTCCTTCGGGAGAGACGGGGCGACAAGCTAGCCGTGATCGAGCTGGACGTTGCTGATCTGGTCGCATCTGACGAGGCAGCTGAGAAGGTCGTCGAGGCCGCAGCCACGGAAACCACCAAGAAGCTGAGCGCGGGCGAGGATGTTCTCGTCATGACGTCCCGAGAGCTCATCAAGGGTCACGATGCCCTGAGCTCGCTCCAGATCGGATCCAAGGTCGCTCGTGCGCTCGTCCAGCTGGTCGAGAAGATTGACGTCAGGCCGCGCTATCTGATTGCGAAGGGAGGTATCACATCATCCGACGCGGCGACGAAGGGATTGAAGATGAGGAGGGCGCGCATCCTGGGCCAAGCCGCCCCGGGCGTGCCCTTGTGGAGGTGCGACGAGGAAACGAGCAGGCATCGCGGAGTGCCTTACGTCGTGTTCCCAGGTAATGTCGGAAGCGACCAGACGCTTGCCGATGTTGTTGAGTCGTGGTCGATTGCAAGCGTTGCATAGAAATTGCATGAAAGCGGCATAAGCGAGCCATATACCATTGGTGTACACCGGGAAACAAGGTGTTATTTTTTAGACAGATTTAATGATGACGATAATGATCTTGTTATTTTCGATGCCATTCGCATAGTCAGCCGAGATGTGGTGTTGGTCCCTGCCTGATTGAAGTGAGGCAATCGTGAAAGTCGAGGAAGAGGAAGGATGGCTGACGTAAGGCTGCCCGGATTATGTCATCCTGCCTTCACGGTGCCCAATAACAAAGATCTGTGCTCGCACCGTACCGATCACCTCCACCATCCAATTAAAACACTCGCTATATGCCTTCAGGGTCCACCAGTCCATGGGTGTTCCACTCCAGGCTTCAACGGTCATCATCGTCATGTTCCGTTGACACATGCATCGTTCACATCCAATATCCCGAAGACTCACATCACCTGCACATTGCGATTGCGACTGCTTGCACGACTCCTATGTATGTCCATTGAGCTGTAGACGACTTTTTGCTCGTAGAATTTGGTCTACAACGCCCAAGAAATCAGCAGTTTGTACCATATCATGACTCATCCACGTCGTCACAACGACACGAACCCGCCCGACCTGCATCCAACCTCTTCGGTGAAATCCAACCCTTTTCACCACCAGAAGACGAAAAATTGAATTTAAAGCAACACTTTTAAAATACTTTCATGCAAAATCACAACGAAAAAAGGTACTGCTAGGTCAGTGAAGGCGTCACAAGGCCTCTGTGAAACACGAAAACGGACATCTCACACTCATCTTTGGCATTTACGTCATTAAAAATGCATGGCATCCAGCTTCAGCCAGATCACCAAGAAGGTCGGGTCTCAGATGGCAGGCCGTCGCATATCGAAACTTCAGATATCGACGAAAGCTTGGTCAAGGCAGCCGAAGACATTCTCAACCGCAGCACAGTGCTCTGCGCAGAGCTGGACCTGCTCCGATCTGCCGTCGAAAAAGAGGCCGAAAAGGTTAACAACCATTGGCACGCATACATCCCCGGCTTCAGCACGTTCTGGCAGTCAAATTCAAACCAGAAAACCCGAGCAGAAGCGCTTCTGCAACGCACGAGAGAGCCGCTGAAAGAGCCCGAGGCCGAAGGGGCTCTTCATCGCGACTTCAGGCTTCTCGAAGGCGAGTTGTCGTCCTATGAGAACCATTGGGTGGCCATCAAGAAGTGTCGCTCGGTGACGTGGTTCCGCTATGCCGTGCCGTACAGCAAGACCGACGCCTCTGGTCAGAGCTCAGTCTTCGTAAGTGCCATAGTAGACAATGGCCATGAGTGGTTGAGGGTTCTCAGCACCACGGAAAGGGGCCTGCTTGTGCAAATGGCCGAGGCAGATTTCCCTTGGGACGAACCGGATGACGAGGATGACGATCCCGAGTTGCAAGAAGTCATCGACGACGACGAAACACAGATCGAAATCCTCAAGTCTGTGAAGTCACTTTTAGTTGCAGCCCGAGAGATTCACGGAGGCTACAGTCATCGCATCCGGATGGTCCTACCAAACATCTATAGTGGTCGCCAGCCGGCTATCGACAGGTTTCTCCGAGGGGTGCAGAGCTTAGGGGACGACCAGATTTCACTAGTCATCGAGTGTGCCGAGACAACACATCACGCTCCTCCATCTCTGGAGACTGCTATAACGAACCTGCTGGACCTCGGGAGCTCGATCAACCCGCCGCCATTGACACCAACTCTCAACATAGACACTTCCATTTTTGTCGCTTTAACCACCGACATTTGCCATAATCACGGCTCCCAGAGGAAATGGCGTCCGAAGATCCTCGAAGATGTCACCGACGAGGCCGAGCATGGACCGCGACTTGGAAACTCCCTCTACCCCATCTTGCGAGGGCACACTCTAGTCTGCACCCGCGAAGCTGCAGAAACATGTTTGCGGATGGTTTATGACGCTTCCACCGAAGACGAAGTCGCCAGGTTAGAAATCCTCCTGGGCCAGGAAAACCTACGTGGGAAGCAGGACGACAAAATGTCCTTTCTCGCACGAGTCCTCAAGCAAGACGGCTGGCCATTGTCTGAAAAGGATAGCCCAGCCACGGAAAAGCGTCGAAAGAAGCTCATCGCCCAGCTGGAGGAATACTCTTGCCATCCCGTACCAGCAGATCTCCAACTGCCAATCCGCATCGTCGAGGATTTCCGAAGAACACATGTCCAGGACGAAGTTACCAAAGGCACGTTGCCAAAAGTGGCACTCGCAGTAGAGCCGACCTTGAACGAGACGAACTGCTCATCTTTCATGTTCGGTTGGAAGACAGGCTACACCACCATCACCTGCAACCGCCACGCCGTGCGCAGGCTGGGAAACCTCGTCAAGAAGCTGCGGTGGTCGAGGGATGCGGAAACAGCACCTATTCTGGCGCTGGATTGGGCCAGAGGACTAGCCAAGATCCCGTTCCCGGGGGAGGTCTTAGTTGACGGGCCGGCTAAATCCGCGTCAGCACACTAATTATCGGGCGCTCTGTTGACGCCATTGAGAAAATGTCGGCAAGGGGAGGTTGGGGGGAACTATTGGGGGGTTCGGATTTCTAAGCTAAGAGGGGACAGGGCTGAGAGGATCGTGCAGCCCACTCTGGAAGGATCCCTATCAGATTTATTTGTAAGCTGACTGCTGCGGGAAGATGGTGTCAACCATGCATACACACAGGCGCGCCTGCTAGAGTATAAAAGAAGTACCTACACATTAGAAAAACAGGCTCATTCACTTTCTTGCCAGATCTCGTGTCTAACTTTGCCCCATCACCCGAATTTGCTACATCAACATGAGTGCTGTTCCATCGACTCTGCCAAACACGCGAGATGAAGTTGAGGCGTGGCTCTTAAACGTCCGTCAAACCGCGTGGGCCTTGTCCGGATTGGCAGAGATCGAGAAGCTAACTATATTGCGCAGAACTTCGTGGCATTTGACTCCCTGGACATCACGGAACACCCCAAGATCTTCGCGAAGGACGCACAGCTGCAGTTCGCGAACAACCCCGTCCTCCACGGAATCGAAGAGATCCAGCAAAGCTTTGTGCCTGCCTTCAGTGCTCTCTCGTACATGAAGCATGTGCCTGTCACCTTTGGTAGGTTGTCTCTGCTCCCCTCATGCCTCCTCAAGAGCTGGATCTCACGCCTTAACGCAGATAAGGTAGATAATAAGGTCTGGTTCACTGTCAAAATATCGTACAGAGCCAAGGGTGACCCCGAAAACCAAACAATCACGATTCCGGCATCTGCGCTCGCTCATCTCGTTACAGAAGGCGAGGAGGCTGGGAAGTTGGCTCGGTTTCAGGTTTTCCTAGACAACAGGCCGGTTTTAGAGAGGATTGAGTATGTTTCGAAACTAAATGACAAGGAAGGAGATACAATCTAGACCGGTAGGAGGGCTTTTGCAGAGCTGTCAAGCATCATGAGGTCACAGCTGTCCTTTTCTCGAGCGAAGTATTGGATTACCCAGACAAGCTATATACCAGACACTCCAACTCTTCTGTCACCTGTCGACGATCGTAGCTAATCGGTCTCCTCTCCGGTACCACATCGTAATTTCCCCAGCCTGCCTGCTCTTGAAGATATTCTATGCGAGGATCCCATGCAACGCTCAAGCTTCCGCCTTCGTCTTCGTCCCATTGGGTCATGGGCCGGTCTATAATGAGCATGACCCGGTGCCACTGGGGAACAAACTTGCGTGGCGGCATCCGAAACTCCCCGTCACTATCAATCTTCCGCCAGACAATTTCGACCTTAGAGTGAGCATGACACTTGGCGACTCTGTCCTCATCGGGTGTCTCAAGAGGAAGTGGCATGCCCCAAACGTCGATACGGGTCTCCTCGTCCAAGTTGCACATGTCCAGTTTACCGTACAATGTCTCGGCCAAGGCTTTGAGGTGGCCCGGGTCATCGGAACCTGGCGTCGTGTCGTAGATCTGGAGGGCGCGCTTGGGACGTTGGGAGGCGGGAGGCGTTACGGGAGGCGATTTCTCAGGGAGGTGGAAGGGATCGCAATATCTCCATATGCTGAAGCAGCGTGTGCCGTCGTGGCTTGGTGCCTCTTCGACGGCGAGACGAACACGAATCTTGGTTGGGGCCTTGCCGCCGGTTGAAGGTCTTCGTGGACGCACTTCGGACATTTGGTGCAGGGTTTCGACTAGGCGGCTGAAGGTTTGAGAGGAGAAGACAGGTCACAATGCTGGCTCATGGCGTAGGTTATGTTCTATGATTTATCTCCAAGAGCCAACCAACAGCGTGGGTCCACGTCGCTAGGCAGCAACCTGGGTCCGCGCCGCCAAGACACATGTAAACGTACGCATGTTGTTGGTTCAATAGAGGGATACAGAACACGTTCAGTTGTGACCAACAACAGCCTTTCTCTCGTGATGGGAAACAGTTCGAAAGAGGTCCTCCGACTGACAAACTCCATTTCTGAATCTACTTGGCCATTTTCTCCAACTCCCTACGCAAGATCTTTCCTACAGGGGCTCGGGGGATGGCCTTGACGAACTGCACACCTCCAGCTAGACCCTCGCCGGTCTTCTGGTGGACAAATTCGATCAGTTGCTGCTCAATGATGTCGGTCGTTGCTCCCTGGCTGGTCGCCTGTGGGGATAGGACAACGAAAGCTCTGGGTACGCTCCCCTGATCGCCACGAGGCACACCGATCACTGCAACATCAGATACGGCGGCGTGCTCCCGTAGGACTGTCTCCAATTCTGAGGGAAACACGCGGGAGGCTCCATTGTTGATGACATCCTAGACAAGGAGTACGGTAAGCAAACATCCCGACATCTTCAGAGACTAAGTGGATGTCTTCGGATGCATCCGATTCCCATGTCGTTTCAGGTGGAAGGATCGGGATGCAGGTGATCAAAGACACGCCGGAGAATATTACAAACTCACCTGCATGCGGTCCACATAATAAAGGAGCCCATCTTGAACCCTCACGGAGTCACCCGTCCGGAGCCACCCGTCCTCTGTGAACGCCGCCTTGTCGGCCATCGGGTTCTTGTAGTACCCGAGCATCACCGTGGGGCCCTTCAGGAGAGCCTCTCCCACTGGCTGCGTGTCCCTGCCATCTTCATCGACAAGCCTCATTGTCACGCCCGGGAGGAGCGCGCCCACGCTCCCCAGCGTGTCCCAGCCAGCCCTATTAGGCGGCATGTGCGTCACCGCGCCTGTCGTCTCCGTCGCACCCCAGGTTTGGCTGATCAAGACCGGCTTGCCCTGCTCTGCATCTCCCAGGACCTGGTCGGCTCGGGCCGCGAGGAGAGATTGAGGTATCAGGGCCGCGCCACCGCTGTATGCCACGCGAAGAGATCGGAACACCCCATCAACCAGGGCTGACCGATATTGATGAAGCTTGGCGATGCCATCGTAGATGGGTGGGGCTGTGAAGAAGGTGGTGATCTTGAGGTTTTTGTTGTAACCCAAGAACTTCATCATGTCGAATGGTCCGTTCGGGGCCCAGTAGACTATGCCGCCGTCGAGAAAGGGGTTGACGAAGTAGCCTTGAATGCCGGAGATGTGGGCTGGTGGGAGATGTGCGAGGGTTCTGTACCCGTTGGATAGAGGTTGCTCGCCAATGAGTTTGTCGGACGCAGCCCATCCATTCCAGACACGCCGATTGATGGTCGAAGGAAGGACTGCTTCTGCAACCATGTTCTCGTGCGATATAAGGACGCCTTTCGGGACGCCAGTGGTGCCTGACGAGTAAATCAGGCAAACAGGGGTCTTCCGTAGTTCTTCTGGATCTGTCACCGTCTTCCAGTCCAACAGATTCTCTGGTCCCGTGGCTGCAAAGTTGCATTGGATATTGCCATCAGCACTCTTCAACTGGATTTCGGGATAGGATTCCAAAACAAGGATGTTGGAGGGTTTCATGCCACTCTTCAGGGCTAACTCCTTCGTGTCGGCGCTGCAAAGCAGAACCTTGGTATCTGGGTCGGCAAGAACGTTCTTGAAACTGTCGATATTCGAAGTGATTGCTGAGCTCACGGCTGAGTAAACACCCCCAGCGGCGACAACGCCGAAAAAGAAGCATGGTAAATGGGACTGACCGCTGCAGATGGATGCAACGATATCTTTTCCATGGCCATCTTTCCCTATGCCATATTCGACGCGAAGGAAGTGTGCGATTTGTTTGGTGAGAAGCCTTGCCTTGGACTTGTTGATAAACTTGGTTGGCTCTTCAGCCTCGGCGTGGAGTGGCGTGTCTTCCGTTGCAAGGCAATGTTCGGAGTCTATCGTGACACGGAAGGTGAGCGCTCACGATGTCTCGTGCCTGAGACTGTGGGTAGACTTACCGAAGAGGAGGGTGAGGAGGTCCAGACTCGGAACTGCCCCGGTCTCCTGGTTGCCGTAGATCATTCTGACTCTTCACTGACTTGTGTGTCTGCCGACGCGTTAGAGTTCGAAAGTCAGACGACATGCTCCAGAATGAGGCGAGTTCCTTGGTCTTGATGTAGTATTCCGATGCTCCCCCAGCGAAACCCCCGGACTTTCGGAGACACCCCGGACTTGTCCAAATGACTTTGTTCCTGCATCGCGCTTGCAAGGGTCGTTGGCAGATCTTCATTCAACGGTTTTCTTGGCCGAGTTAGGTTAGACTTTATTGACCGCTCCCTAAACGTAGTGGACCCGCTCGTGTTTACTTCGCAGTAGAGAATCGTGATGTCGCCAGAATATCCCATAAAGGAAGTGATCTGGATTTCGATTACGGCTCGCGATCATGAAAATGTGATCATGGCAATCTCAGTCAGATGGATCACAATCTGACTGGGTATCGTGAATCCCATTTTTGACGCTGGCGTAACACCGATTTCCATGTTGTCGAAATTGACCGTGTGGTTGATTTTTCAATTTCAATTCTCATCATGAACTCTGCCGTAGCGTATGCTTATTTTCAATAATCATGAAGGTCTGCCTAAAGAGATTGGTAATTTGATCAAAGTTTCATTTCGCACACATCTCAGAGACCACGAAATCATCGAATTGAATTAAAAATATATGTTTATTTGATGTTAGGACAACTAGGTCGAATCTGGCAACGGGACCTGGATTGAGACTAGCCCTTGATGGCAATCCCATGTAGAAAAACAAATTACGCAGAGTTGGCCTCGGCAATGATCACATCGGCGGCCTTCTCACTGGCCATGTAGATGCTGAGAACAATGTAGTGGCCAGGAATCTTGGGGAAGATAGAGGCATCCACAACTCTCAGGCCGTCAACGCCACGGACCTTGAAGTTGGAGTCAAGAACAGCGTGCGGGTCATCATCAGAGCCAATAGGGGCAGTGCAGGAGGCGTGGTGGCCCCAGGCCTCATCCTGGGCGAACTTCTTGAGGTCGGCCTCGGAAGAGACGTTCTTGGGAGGCCAGATGCGCTCGAAAGAGCCGTCGAGAGGGATGAGGTTCTCGAAAGCCTCAATGCCGTACTTCATACCCTCGTAGACAGCCTGGAGATCCTCCTCACCGCCAACGCCCTCGAAGAAGCTGCGGAAGGTGATGTTGGGGGTGTCACGGGGGTTGACGCTGGTCAGGTTGACGGTGCCGGCGTTGTTGCGGCTGTGGGCCTTGAGGGTGAGCCAGGTCCAGACGCTGAGATCGGCGAGGGCGTGCTCGGCGTAGTTGGGGAAATAACCGTTGAAGTAAGCAGGGACACCGCCGAGGAACAGATCAGGGTCAGCGTCGGCAACGGAAGAGTGCTTGAAGTAGCCGAAGGCAATGCCGTTGGTGGTGTAGCCGCCCTTGAGACCGCCGACGCCGTTCTGCCAGTTGGTGAAGCAGGGGTCCTCGCCGTTGTGGGTGCCGTTCATGTCCAAGAAAGTGCAGTCCTTGAGGAGGGCAAAGTCGGTGGGAGCCTTGCCAACGATACCGACCTCGTAACGGTCCTGCATGTTGCCGCCGACACCAGGAAGATCCTTGACGACAGGGATGTCAAAAGACTTGAGCTCAGAAGCAGGGCCGATACCGCTGAGCTTGAGGAGCTGGGGGGTGTTGAAGACACCGGCAGAGACAATGACTTCCTTGCTGGCAAAGACGCGGCCAGGAATACCGCCATCCTCCTTGGTAGCGCGGGGATCGGCGCGGTACAGGCTCTTTCCGTAGAGGTACTCGACGCCGGTGGCCTTGGGCTTGTCGCCAGACTCATCGAAGTTGATCTTGGTGACCAGGGTGTTCAGGGCCAGGTCCAGCTTGTACTTCTTGGAGCCGTCTGCGTTCTTCGCAGTGTACACATCGTAGATGAAGTCGCGAGGGGACGAGCGGGTGAAGGAAGGGTCCTTCATGGCGAGGGGAATCTGGTAGATGTCGTCGTTCTTGTCACGGCTGGGGGCATCGTTGTTGACATCAACGACCAGAATCTCAAGAAGACCGGTGACAGTAGTAATGATCTTGCCCAAGATGTTCTTTCCCATGGTGGTGGCAGCGGCAAGGACGAGAGACAGAACCTTGGGGTCCTCAACAATGAGGATCGCAGGGGTTGTCTGGGTCTCGAGCCATCCATCGTAACCGTGGACAGAGGAGTCGAGGCCTGCGATGGGAACATGTCAGTCTCATGGGATTGTCCTGTGGGGATTTCAGACTTACCACCAGGCAAGTAGTGGCACTTCTCCAGCTTCTTGTAGTACTCGCGCATCTTGTCCGCCTATTCCTAAGTTAGCACTAGAATTTCCCTGTCATGTTTGAAAAGTTACTGACCTCCCAGGTATCGTCACCAGTGATGGTGGCAATGTTGTTCCAGTCACTGTCTTGCGGCAAAATGGTCACAAGAGCATTGTGCTAGAATTTCGTTAGCAATCAGTGAGATCGTACGAAAGACGGATGTCAATGATTCCACGAACCTGGGCGCAGCCACCAAGGGAGCCGACACGAGGGTACAGAATACCGAGAGGCTCGGAGCCAGCAGGCGGGTTAGTGCCGACGTAGATCTCACCATCGGTCTTTCTCCAGGAGAACTTGGTGTCCTTTTGAGCCTGGACAGGATCTTCGTAGTGGTTGACGAAGAAATCCCACTGGATGGGCTCATGCTGAGATGCCAAAACGTGCAAAGCGGGCACTTGAACGGCGGCATCCTCTCCTCTGTCCTCTCCAGCATCCATCAGCAGAACGCTGAAGCCGGCCAAGGCCAAGCGAGCAGCAAGAGGAGCACCTCCAGGACCAGAGCCGACGACGACATAGTCGTAGGTGGAGTTGGCTACCGGGCCCTTGGCAGTGATGGTAGGGCCGAGGGGCTCATCAAAACTGTGATATCATGTAAGTCAAGTGATGCGCAACATAACTATGATGACGAAACGTGTTGGGCACAATCATTACTATGCCGATGAGGATTCACCCCACAACCAGAATATAGCAGTCGGTGACAGCAGAGCGAAGATAGAGGAAAAGAGGAAACATGAGGAAACAAGATGAGGGCAACACCGATAGCGGAGACCAAAGATAACAGGGTAGTTCGATGGAGGCGCCGACTGGAGCATCCGCAGTAGTGCCGACAACTTTGAAGATCCGTGGACAAAGCAGCCACGTTGGTGATGACAAAGACACCCACCACCATCGTGGAAGAGCATTATCCTGACGACGATAGGAAAAGTCAAGACTTACGCAGCATTGACTGCCGCAATGAGCGCCACAGCGGGCGCGAGGAACTTCATGGCGACAGGGAGCAGGTTTCAAAACGAACGCAAATTATTATAAATGAATGACTAGCCGGTGCAATAGCCGGTGGAATATGTTGGATAAAAAAGAGTGACGGACGCCCAAAGGCTGTAAGTTGGTGAGAACGAGTAAGTCTCAAGAGCCAAGGCTGCAGTATCATCGGGATTGGATCTTAAGTATGGTTGGTGGTTTCCCAAGTTCCGGGCTGCATTCTCGACGACTTCCCCGCTGATCGGCATTGCTGATGTGATAAGTGACTTACGAAAAGCAGCAAATTAATTGACAACCCATCCAGCAGGAGTTCATTTCTAGAATATGACAATCATCCCCTCGCGCAATTTTCATTGGCGGGTGCCATTGTCGTTACAACGCTCTTTGGCCCCCAGTCCAGCCCCGTCAGCACTCACGCAACCCCTTGAAACCCCCGTAAAAGAAGAGTTCTGCCCAAATCGGAAAGAAAACCAGGGGGCAGTCCGGGGTGCTTCGTTCTTCTTGTGGCCCCTGTCTTCTTGTCAGTCGGCCAACACGGCATGGCATCCCAGACTAAGGCGGGGCGTATGCGAACAACTGCGAGTTCCAAGACGTAAAGCCAAATCCAACGAATGAGCAAAGACCGAAAGAGGCTGTATGCAAGCGTTCTCGGGGTCCGTTATCACTGATCGACCCGAAATGGCTGATTCGGTGTTGCTGTTCGTCGAATTACGTTTGTCGTTGTCGTTTTGGTCATTGACTTCGTCGTGTCTTTTCTCCCAAGCCACCCGTCGATTCCAAGCCCCCATCGTCCATCGTGGTCTTCTTCGTCATCTCTACCAGGGACCCGAGTGCGTGCTCCTCGCGTACGGGAAACGCCGTTGAAGAATGAGGAGACAACTTCTAAGCGATGCTTTCAAACACTCCCGATCGGCTACCTTAATTGCCTATTCTGACACCGCCATACGCGCCGACAACGTAGGGCTCAAGGGTCTCCATCAGCAGGGATGGTTTACCGAAACGAAGAAATGCAACGCTAGGACAGAACACAAGGCATTCCAAGCCACATCGCAACGGCTCGACCGGGAGAAACACCCGCTGCGCAACCATTGCAAATTGAGAAACGATTGTCTTGGAATTGGCTTCATCATCCAAACGTCTGTTCAGCAACTGGCCACAGTGAGGGCCGTGGTCCGATGCCACCAACTACGGCCCGAACCAGGACCAGAACCAGAGCCACCAGTTCGCTGAAGCCGGGATGATCCCGGTGGAGGCCGCCGAAGATCTCACTCTTTTGGCTGGCGTGGTAGCCCACAGCAAATTAAAAAGTTTACACTTTCTGATCCGCTGTCGTCCATTGTCGAGTGCAACCTCGTGAGTCGTGCTATCCATTTTAGGTTATGCCCAGCAAACTGTCCACTCAACGGTCGGGATCCAGGAAATACGGCATAAGGGGCAGTCCAAGATACGCGGTCTGCAAGCGAACAACGGATGACACGGGATTTGAGTGCTCAAGGCTTGAGGTGCGGACTAGAGACTTCCGCCATCAAACTTCCGCTGTCAAACAATAAACTTACTGAAGTTATGGAGCTAGTGGGAAGCGTGGGATGAGAGCACAGCACTTGGCGAACTGTATCAGAGCATACGAGACGCGTTCCAGCGCGTCCCTCTGGAGTTGGTCACGTCCCGTGAGTTGTTGGTCATGCACGATAGACAAAGGGCCCGCCGAAGCATTCTCGAAAGTCTTGATGTTGGCGCAGATACGATCAGAAAACCGTTTCAACAAGCATCTCTTGCGCTATCTGCCCAAATTCTCCGTTAGCACATACCGCCTCCATGGTAACTGGCTGGCATGTCTTCCCATTCGGCCGGGTACCTGGCAGCCCAACGCGCTCCACAGGACACGGTCCTTCTTCCCAAGTGCCGGTGCAAGGGACATTCAGTTGTGCTCATCTGCTGGGCGGGGTCTGGCTGGGCCTTTGGTCTTGTCCCCATGCCAGGACGACGATCCAGGCAGATCTTTCGTAAGTCAGAGCGGAATGACTCGCCCTCACGCGGAAGACGTTGAGCATGGTAGGGCCTGGAGGAGTAGTGCTGCGTGGTTTTGCCCCAGGAATCCGATCAAAGGAGTGTTTGCGAGGCAATTTCATGCATGGAGGAACAACAGAGTGTGACATGGGATTTAAGTGGTCAAGTAACCCTTTTCTCTGTGCTTGCCCTCTTCTATTTAACCCCGTTTAAGGCCTTTTTGCCAAGCGACCAGTGCCATTTTGGAGAGGGTCCCCGAGTTGCTGTCACCCAGAACACCGGCATCATGAAGTTCTCCATGCTTGCGGTTTTAGCCGCCTCCTTCATGGCTTCAAACACCATGGCCCAGACAGATGCAGAAGCCGCAGCTGCAGCACTGGCCATGGCAAAGAAGTTATACCCGGCATGTGCAGTAAGTAAACGATGAAGCACTGGCCCCTTTCATGCGCTAGATCCCCCACTAGCGTCGACCAAAAATGGTGTCGCTGATCGTATACCAACTTTGGTAACCAGCTCGTCTGCTTGACTGAGCTTGTCCCAACATCAGGTTGTTCACTCACGGACACGACTTGCCTTTGTACGAACGAGGCCCTCAATGCCAACCTGAGTGTCTGTGTCTTGCAAGGTTGCAATTATGAGGACGCACTGAGTAAGTCCCTGCCTGTCACATCTGGGGTATCCAATCGGTTGGAAGGGTGATAACTGACTGTTCTGTCGCATTTAGAAACGAAGAATGGCTCCGCTACCATGTGCGGTCTTCCCGTGCGAGACGAGAGCTTGAAGCCGCCCCTCGTTGCAGGCGTCGGTTTTGCACTTGCGCTTGTCTTTTTCATTCTGCGTCTTTGCTCTGCCCTTCCTGGTTTTGGTCGAGAGCTTGGCTGGGATGACTGGACAATCATTGCATGTGTTATCCTCACCGTCCCGCCGACTGTTTTCGCTTTTACTTGTAAGGACTCGCTTGGATTATTGGGTGTGAAGCAATGCTGACTGTGTTTTGCAGTGGTCGACAATGGCTTGGGCAAGGATATGTGGACTCTTCCGCTGAAGAACATTGAAAATGTTCTTGAGGTATGTTATTATACTTAGGTGTTCTACTTCGTCCTCAAGAGTATCTGCTGATATCACATCCCGCAGTACTACTTCCTCGGCGAGTTGTTCTACTTCCTGGCGCAGGCTATGAACAAACTTTCCATTCTCTTCTTCTTGAACCGCATCTTCCAGCATAACAACCTTAGCAAGGCCATTTGGGTCACCATGGGTCTTGTTCTGGCTTATGCGGCGGCTTTCTTCTTCGCGACACTGTTCCAGTGCTGGCCTATCAACCATGCTTGGCTACAGTTGGAAGAGAAGCATCTGGGCCGGTGCAACAACATCCATCTTCAGGGTTGGTTAAGTGCTGCGTTCAACATCGTATTGGACGTCATCATCCTGGTGCTTCCTCTGCATCAACTGTATCTTCTGCAGATGCCTCTGAAGAAGAAGTTGATGGTCATGGTAGTGTTCTCTTTGGGAATCTTGTGAGTTCAACAGCTTTTGTGAGGGTGTTTTGAGCCCAGTATTGACTAACTCTTTCTTCAGTGTCACGATTGCCAGTGTCATCCGTCTTCGCACGTTGGTAGTTTTCGCCAACAGCACCAAGTAAGGACTCATGCTATGACTCTGTGAGACTCACTTGCTAACATTCTACAGCATCACCTACGATTATGTTGATGCCGCTTACTGGAGTACCATTGAACTCTACGCCGGAATTATCACAGCATCCCTCCCTGCCGTCTACAAGTTCCTCTCCGGACTCACAGCTAAGAGCGCCACATTTACGACCATCAAGTCAAAACTTTCTGGCGCATCGTCAGGATCAGGGGCGACAGATTCGACGGGCAACACCCTGGGTTCAAATGCTATTGCTCGCCGACTGACGCCGAAGCGTTCCGAAGCGGAGTTTGTACTACTAACAGATGTGGAAAGCGGCAAGAGCCAGAGATGGAACTAGCGGGTAGAGAATATGGACTCGGCGTCGATAACGCTTCTGCCCATATTTTGATGGGGGTTGTTTAGTATCAAGTAAAACAGATAATGTATATCCATAGTAATTTCAAAAGTTTCTTTTTTTGTGGCCACTCAACTATTATCGTAAGAGGTAGGTGCGTACACCAGGGCACTTGAAGAGAAACATGTTGAATAGTCCTTCAGGTATTGGGCTAGCATGCAATTATACTTGTCTATTCAACCACGCTTGGTTATCTTCGCCTTCCTTAATTTCTTAATCCGATTCCGCGGCATGACAGCCAGCCCATGTGGCCAAATTACGCAGAACAGGAACCTGGTGAAGTGTCCTCGACTGGTCTCCAGAATATAGCTACATTTTCAGAACGACAGAAATGATTCCGTTCAGCGCTGGCAGCTATTAAATTACACTCCACAATACAAGAGACGGTCTATCGAAAGGCAGTGAACCGCTTCCCGGGGCTGAAAAAACTCTGATCAGTTTTGACCAGAAGCAATGCGCAATAGCTTTAATGTGAGTTTGAACACATTTTCTTGTGCAGACACAACTCTTGAATTGTTCATGACTCCCACCCGAAACAAGCCTGTCTCCTTTCATCGAGACCAGTGTTACAATTGAATGCTATGCCGCAGAGACTGTTACGACGTTCTGCTAGGCGTACACGTGCATATAACATGGATGCAACTTCTCGGCATCATATATGGGCCATCAAATATTAGACGCCTTTTAACAATCGAGGTGGACGTTCATTACCGCATACGGTGGATGCATTTCTCATCACCAAAATCGCAAGAGTCGGACTACCACGGAGGCATAGCTGTGGGTAAATAGGTACTAGCGAACACCGTATTCTAAATAGTCATTTCTGATGTGCTCTTTGGAGAGCATGGTCCTTATCAAGGGCATTTCAATGGCTTACGCCACTTGAGGGTGTCTGAACGCAGTTAAACGTCCCGTCCAACGGGACGAATTCCCAGGGCGGTGTAAGCATTGGGCTGTAATCTATGCACTTTCAGTGTGGGCGTGGGAATGTCGTGGGCAGATTCGACCTCGCCTTGTTTATTTTGCTTCCTTTTCTTGGGCGACAGAGGACAGAGGAACATCTTGCGGAACCTGTACAGCCTCATGCTTAGGCGAGGTACTTCAGAGCCATTGGCTCGATCATCCTTTAGTGGTGCCGCAAATTTACCTGCAGTGATACTGTGCATGTCAGACGAGCTACGCGGTCTTGCCCAAAGAGCTCGGGAATCGACAAAATGTAGGCGCATCACAGAGGGGTACGAAGCGACGATTCAGACGAGAGCGACATTAAACTGCTAGGCAAAGCGGCTTCGAGAAAAGCGCTTGTGACTTGCTTCAGCGCATGAAATGTTACAGCCCCGCCTAGCGCAACAAAGTTGTTCGACCGGGGCGAGGCATGACTCAAGAGGATGAAGCCCATCCTCTCACTTTTGCAGAGATGAGGGCTTGGTACGGGCTTCGTAAATGACTCATTTTATTTTGTTTTCGGCATTTCTCTTTACGTAGTGTTTCGGTTGACCATCCAAACGTATTTGCCTCGTCACGACTGCGTAGCAAGAACTATATACAACCTTGGTGCCTTCAGGTGACATGTAGATCTGTGATTGGTAGCTGAAGAGGTGAATACAGATAGGGGATTACTATGGGCTTTATCTTTCATTGATCACGGAACAATATTTGGTTTGTCAAATTGATTGATGCTGCAAAGTTATTTGTCCCATGCTACCACCAGATGTATACAGAATGCAAACAGTTCATGATTGAGATCATGCGGCAACCAATCTGGTGCCATTGCTGCGTTATCTTCAGAGATTGCTACTTAGCACTGAAAAAGCCCATTAATTCCCGTCTAGGTGTCTGTACGTCTCCTCGGGCGCTGGAAGGTAGGATGTGGGGGCGGAATAAAATCATTATCCCAAGGGGCCCCCATAAGAGCCATATCTAATGCGTCCTGGCGCCTACGTGTCTCCTGCTCAGGACGGTTCGGTTGACAGAGAAAGAGGCTTAAGAGCGAACATGGCCACACCTATGATGGTGGAAAGAACGAAGAAGCAGAGGATCCTAGGTTTAAAGCATATGACCTCCGACTGCATGATGCCTGAGGACAGTCCACCTGAAGAAATCAAAAGTACCTAGGTTTCCGTGAATTAGCATCCCTGCATTGGATGTTTTGAAATGTTTGCAAGAAGGTACTTACTATGTTGAATGTCCAATGGTGAAGACCAATAGCTGTGTTGCCAGCCACTAGAACGTACAGTCCCAACTGCTTGTGAGTTGACTACGCTAAAAACACCACATCTGATGCCTCCAATTTGCACTTTGACATACCTGCTCGATGAATTTCTCTGCTTTCTGCATTAGACCATTCATATCTGAAAGGATCTCACGAAGCTCATCCATACTAGCACTGATCTTCTGCAGTGATAGTTTCAGCTGATTAGAACTTCCTTCGAGAAGCTCGCCGATATTATCTTTGGCAAGTCTGAATCACTCGGGCGAGATTACCAGTCAGACTCTGAAGCAGTCTAACGGCTTTTGTAACCCGATCGTATGCATTTTCAATGGCACGTGCCTGTGCCTCAGCGGAGCCTAGACCTGTTGGTTCAAGGAATGATGGAATGCCTAATTCCTTGGTACGATGTGTCAGTTCTAGGTAAAGTTTGGCCTTGCAAAATAGAGCTTCTTACAAGGAATCCAATCTTCTCCGTCAAAAAGACGAGAATATAAGCCCATTCTTCTTTGATAAGCCCGAGTCTGATTCTGACAATCAGACAAAAATATTCCCTCGGGTCCCAAAATATTGGCGTCGTGATGTCCCATAGTTAGAGGATCGTAGAACAGCTCATCTTTATTCGAACGCTGCTGATATGAAGATAAATCATCATGATTGGTTTTTGCGGAGCTTCCATCATGATAGGTATCGGTGAAGAGATACGATGTCCATACAGTATTGTTGTTACCGACCACGGGAGGGACGTTTGAACTTCATGCAGCCAGTAAGATATCGGGTTACCGTCAGTAGAACTTACACTGCCTGTGAGAAAAGACAGTTCTATACTTCTGCGATATAGAGATCCATCCGGTCTGTTCCTGCTATCACGTGGAACTTGCGAGTGCCTCCTCAGCGCAAAGAAGGGCACGTGGAACTCTAACGTGAACGCGAAGGGACCATCCTAGGTTACTCCAGAGTCAGAAAACCTGTCTCAAGTCTAATTAGGTGGTATATGAGATGGCACCTACGGTAAAAGCCGCACGAAACCGTCTTTGGGCCGTGAAATGTCTCAGAATGAAGTCTCGAAGTGCTGAAGCCACAATGGTCGAGGCTGATAGTATTAAGGCAGCTAGTGTCCGAGAGCCTGGATCTGGCACATGACTACTAGGCTCTCAGCTTGAACATTTGTGGGAATCTTCAAAGTTCTGACACCCTTCTTGTGTTGGCATCTCCTGCGAGTGACCGAATCGCTTTCAACTCATGAGCGTAATTCTTGGGAAATCGTAAGACAGTTAACCAGCAGCCATACCTTCGATGTCAATTTCCTATAGAGCTCGGCAATTGTTACCGGTCTATTCCCATTTCGCAGTCCCCTGGATTGATTTCTCTCGTCAATCCACGCTACTCTCGAGCCGGAAGTTGGGATGCGTCCCGTGCACAGCTTAGTGAGCATATCATCTGAGCAAATTGTGTCGAAAATTGGCAACTCATGGTATACTCTTGGCGAATACTGCTGGCGTTCAAGAAACGTCTTCATCAAGGTCGTGGTCCCGTCGTACTTTGTCTTAATGAAAGACTTATTTTCAGTACTGATGAATAGAATCTTGCGCTGCCAGTCGAATGATGGATGTGCCAAGCACCGACAAACACGCCGACGGGCTTGACGTTGCTTCTTGGACCCAATGAGGGAACGCATTTGAATTCATCGGTAGTGAATGAATCCAACAGTTAATTGACAGGTTGACAGACACTTTCGCGGGGTTCATGTGGTGTTTGAGATACCGGGCAGTTGTTGGAGAGGGTCGCTAGACTTGTTACATTTTCGATATCTCGGGACGGGCACTCATTAAATCTATAACGCTTGAGGCTCTTCACGACGGGTTATGGGCAAGTGAGGCTTGTAACACCGTCGCCCTCTATAGTAACAGCACAAACGACGCGGCAATGCATCGTGGTAATCATAAGGTACCGACGCCCAACTGGCCCCAACTTTCAGGTAGCCTGAAAGGTTCAGGTATTCTCTATGGAATTAAACCTGCTTCGGGGAGTGCTGCGATTGCCCTCCCTCTGACTGGGCATTTCACATACGAAGCTTGCAACTCCCCCTTAGGGCATGTTTGCCTAGTAACGGTTGGTGGAGCTCTCAGTGAAGTGGTCACGATATCTTGTGTGGGTGAAATCTGTGCCTGTTACTGTTGGGCTAAAGATGGATAAATCAGGCTGCAACACGGTTTCGGAAGCCGACGCGCCTCAAAATGGTGAGGAAGTTGTCTCTTGAAGGTGTCTCCTCGGCAGTGCTATCGATCAACACGTGTCCTAGCGCTAGCACTATTTCATTTATCCGATGCGATATTTGGGTAAAATTGGATGGTGATAATCGACACCGAGAAGATTTGGAATGCTGCAAGGGTTCTTTCACACTGGCGTTGAAAAGAAAATCAGCCATCAAGTAATGGGTTGGACGGAAGACCGGTGGTCCTGTGACCGACTATTTGGAAATCATGCGATTACTACCTGCATTCTGACACGCCATCCTGGCGTCGGGATTGGTTTACACTTGGCCATACAGGATATGTCACACCGTCATCCTGCACACCATCTTTCCACCTCATCCTGGATGGAGGAAACTAAGGAGGGCACGCCTCATGCGGCCTGATTTTCACTTTGGTGACGGGACAGTACGCACACCTGGGTGTGCCACAATATTGACATGAACCCGCGCGAATAGGCATTCCTGACTGGCCGCAAGAGCACTGAGCGTGTCAGCTTTCGTTCGAGACATCTCGTGAGCTTTCAACCAACTTACGCACTGCCAGACCGGAATCTGCCTTTTGGGGCCAACTTCTATTATACCGAGGTACTGGACGTTGAGTCCCTCGTATTGGTTCCTGTGTCTGCGTTAGCGTCTGCGGGGGCCGATAGTCATCTCCTTAGCAACCGAGACATGTACATTTTAGTTCCTTCAGGCACAGTCAAAAGGGAGCTGACGCCGCTATCCACAGTACGAGGAGGAGAGGGAAGCAGAGTCCTTGAGGGCCCTCGCGAGGCCGAAAACGTCGTCATAGGCCTACTATAGCGAATCGAAGGCCTCTGGTTGTCCACAGTGATTTTCTGTTACCTGTTAAGTGCAACAGACGCTTCTAACTCCGCGCCTTCTGAGACGTTGTGATGTTTAAAGGGTTTGCTTGCTAATATGAGCGTATAAGCCTTCTGTGTTGTTTTTATTAGCTGGCAGAGAGTATAGGCCGAAGTCCTTATATAGTGTTGATAGTATTCCTCCATCCATATTGCTTTTCTCTCGCATGAGGCCCGGCTGGATTCTGTTGAGCGATGTGGGGCCGACCGCTGTGTGGAACCGCTGTGTGGAATCCCTTGGACCGCTTCCCAGCGCATTTCCGCAGCAGCGCTCAGCTATCTTCATCTTAAATAGCTCACTACACCCAGGCTTTCCTACTAATCTTAAGGCTTCGGCTGCCTTCGAACTTTGCTTACGACTTCTGCTTTTTAAAATTGTTCATTATAGAGAGAAAGGAAGCCGCTGATCTCATCAAATTCAAGGCGCCCCGATTAGGCACTTGCCGTCTGGCTGAGGTGACTACCTAGGGAAACAGCTCTCAAGTTGCAGCTTTAATCAGTATCCGTGCTGGACTAGGCTCAATTTAGCAAATATATTTGCACTAATCTGAGCTGCTGCCCATCTTTGCTGATATGGCTTGCGTAATCTCCCCATAGACCTTGAAATATTCTGTCCCACTGATATCTCCTTCACATATCACGTCTGAAGCTATCAATGTTATTTGAAAAGCCTACACAAAACATGCCACGTAGCAGGGGTTGAATCAACGAGGATACATTTGACAGCCTGTCCCTTGTTCATTTTGTCCGCAAGGTGAATGAACATACAAAACCTTGGAGAATGAGCGTGTATCACTGATTATTGAGTCTTTGTATAAAAGGCGTGCAAGGGACTGATAAACTCACACATGCATTGGTCGCTCCATGTATGAGGGATTGAGATACAGGGTATTCCTTATGTTCAGAAATATAAGTGTGTTACGGAGCTGCAGGATACAAACATGCAGTCAGAATGACAGTTAGAACATCGAGGAATGTGGCGCAAATGATGTGAAAGATTGGGACGCCACAAAGGGTTGCGCTTTTTTTCCCCATGGATGCTGCGGGACCAGGCAGGCTTAAACATCACAGCAGACAGTGACATAGACCTAACACCTGGAGTGAACAAGCAAGGGCAATCTTGTCAAACAGCTTAGCGTCAGCATGAGTTGTAGAAGACTTCTCAACTGGTATGCAGACCGCGAGGAGTGCAGTTCACAAGCCCATCTGGCAGGATATGTAAGCACAAACCCACAATGAAGTGCCTGAAGCATATAAACTTCACGGACAACCTTCAGTGACAGCAAATCGCATCCGCGTTACCTCTCCCCTTCTCAGACACCACGTATCTGCAAGGATACCAGGCCAGCGTCATGATCTACTGTTGTATTTTATGTCCATAATTCCAATATACTTTGTACCTGGACAAGGCAAGGACCTCCATCTTTCAAGCCTTTCACTCAGATGTAACATAGAGAAACTTCATACTGGTGTTGAATTAGATGACTTGTTCCTGCTGTTGTTCTATCTTTGCCTACCTAGTACTTCATTACAGCTTGGGATTCGAGCGCTCCCTTCCGGGTACATCGTGTTGGGCGAGCTTACATGTCTATCAAAACTGAAAAACACTGTTAGCACCCATTGAACTAGGTGCTGTATCTGCATCCGTCCCTAACGTAGTGTATTCAGTTCAGGAGTGGGGGCGGTAGACGGCTCTGTTCCCTGTTCAGTGTTTTCCGGCGGCTGGAGACCGGACTGTGGAGGTCTGCGGAGGTCTATGCCCCATATCGAGAACGGGCGAGGCCGGAATGGTCAAGAAGTTCGTGCAGACTGTAAGTTCCCGTTAGGAGGCGTCGTCGAAGATAAGTTGAAGGATGCTCGCTTGATCAAAGTACATCTGAATGTACGCATCCCGAAACTCAACCCACACGAACAGACATAAATAACTTGCGGTTTTTTGGACTGGGGTACACCTCAAACCATGAATATGTACCAGAGCCATCAGTTTTGATGGGTCTATCTGTTTGATGATGATCGAAAAGTTTCCTAAAGGGGTCAGGTCGAAGAAAGGGATGGCTTTGAACACCGAATTCTGTTGAATCAATGAACTAAGGCAAGACGGAAGTCCAAGAAACAGCTGATTGAACTCGGTTGCTAGCGTCATCTTTCAGATGGCGTTTGACCGTGATGAGTAGACCAACTGTACCCAAGAACATGAATAACTCAACGAGGCAAACTGGTCGATGAGTCCAGGCATAGGTACTACATAATTAATTTCGTATCGGAGGTGTTGCCTTTTCTACATCTTGGCTCATGTTGACACTAGGCACCGCATTCGTAGGCTTTCGATGGTCGCCCAAAGATCCAAGCACGCCGACAGTCACAAACACAACTCCTGTTAAAGTCTGAAGAGTGATCGTGTAAGAATCCTAACGATGTAGACAGGATGATTTACTCACCCTCAGTGAAACCATATGTGGTGACAGTAACGACGGGCCGATGGAAGCGAGCATAAAGCCGACTGCTTGAGCATAGTTCTTGGCTACAGTACTGCTGACACGAACTGACCATGCGACTATAAGCCCGCCTGCTGCCTGTAGGAAGACAAATGCCCAGACAAGACGGTGGTATCCCTTGAAAAAAGAAGCAACCTCATTACCCGCAGGACTTGAAAGAGTTGCTGTAAGACGCGTCAAAAGACTCAAGCCTGCGCAGAGACACACGTACGCCGCAAGCTGGGCATTGCGTACGATGAACTTTGTGGTACCCTTAAGGATTGATTCCATCAAAATACCAGCAAGAGCAACGCAAGTTCCGGATATCAACATCGAAACTGCCCCCAATCTTGTGTCTTGGCCGTACTGCAAGTCGAAAGCCGCGGTAGATGATGACGTGGTTTGAGCCAGTACAACTCCTGCTGTTATCGTGAAGAGACATAGCCATTGCAGCATCGTCAACGACTGTCGAAGGACGACCACAGAGAAGATGGGCGTCAATATAAGCTTCAGTTGTGAAAGCACCACGAATGACATGCCGTCTAGATTCCGGGCGCCTAAGCTTTGTAGCACGGCCGCAATGGTGTACAGTACAGCCGGAGCCGCGGCCTTTAGGTGGCCATCTCGAAGATTATCGGTAACGAGCTGCATTCTGCCGATTTTCCCTAGCCGCGGTGCCCTTCCGAATCCTAGCACAACAACACAAACGATCAATTTCAAGGCCTCAGAAAGTATTACTGCCGTCAAGGGCTCGTATCGGTATCGATCGTCAAGGCTCGGCTGTTGAATTTTATGCAGCAACTGTCCCCAGCTTCGATAAGCAGTCAATTGAGAGACAGGAGAGGATTAGGAACGCACGATAAGCGAGAGAGAGTTCTGAATGACAAGCTTGATCGAGGTCAGTTTCTGTAACTTGCAGGAAAAGAAAACGTACTTACCAGGGCCAGACTGGTGCTTGCTGCCCAGTGGGTACGACGAGTCTGAGACTCAATATCATCACGCATCGGGATTCGCCTTTCCTCAGAGAAAGGGAGAATCTTTCGAATGGGAAACAACCAAGACAAAATGTTGGTTACAAAAAGGGCCGAGTTACCAGCAGGATATGCCGACCTAAGGTTAACGTGGATGTGTTCATGCATCCCTGATTAAGGCACTGCTAGCAGCTGGGCTGTACCCCTTGGGCAGGTATGATTCATGATGAGTTGCCCTCATCCTCCATCGGATTGGATTTCATAGACATGGCCCGCTGTCAATTGCGCCGCTTACACCGCCCCGACCGCACCACGATTTATGATAGGTTGAGTTCTCTCTAGGTCAAGTGTTCTCCGAGCTCCCCCATGCACCCGACTGCTGCTGGGTACGATGCCAGCGTGATTCGGCTCAAACGCGGTCTATTTTCGTCGATGCGGAGTCTATTCTGCTGCCTAGCGGCGCCCCATTTTTAGTACTTCAAGGTGTGGAAGCCGCTATCAATAATGGAGAAATCTGCTAGGCGCATTTTGAATAACTCCAACCAGGGCGTGCATCAATCGCGTTCTATCTCATTCTGCCAGGGACAAAATGGTGAGTCTTTTGTATCTCACTTCAATTATCTCACACTTTCTCGCCAATTGTAAATCTCCTCTCATCTGACTTACACTATCGATAGCATGGAGGTCACAAGCATCTCTTTTCTAGAAATAAATAATCGAACCTCGGGTGCAAATTACCCCTTGAAGACAGTTACCCACTCGCGCCAAGACGGAATAGAGTCTGCGCCTCACAACTGAACTACACTTGCCTACACTGGGTTGACCAACCAAAAGGGATACGAGATCTCAGGCAGAAGCCTCCTTCATCCACGCAGGACATGTATCCCAGCCGCCTCTCGGTTTCGGTTTATATTAAATGCGACAGTGTCTGTGAGACTACCACTAAGCACTGAAGACGCCGATGTAGGCAAAACTGAATGTACAGCTCATGATACCCAGGCTTAGCACATGGGTTGCCTTCCACGAGCATTTACCGATGTTCGAGCCCGTTTTTTGCCAATTAATTCTTCACAACCACTTGACAACGTGACAGTACCTAGGTATGTGAAAGGCTAGTGGAATGACTCGTGTAAGGCACAACTATCAAGAATGCCATTGTGGACATACAACACGTTCAAATGCTACAGGAGCTTCACCAGCTGTTTTCCCGAGAATGGGTGCTTTTAAACAAAGAAATGATTCCGTAACGCATCTCGGCCCAGCGCACAAGCAAGTGTATAGACTGGGGCAGTGTCTCCGGCCTCGTGTCCCAAAGTGGCTAATCAAAGCGCCGTCTGGTGTTCCTTGCAGTGGCGATCAAGTACTTAGCTTGAGTATGAGACAAGCATTGTTCTTATTCGTGCTCGTAGGGATTGTGGCGGAAGGGTCTTTTCGGTACCCATCAAATCTAGCCTAGCTAAACCCCAGTAACGGAGACTACGCGCGCCGGTAAACATAAAAGAGCCAAGCGCTTTACATACCCGGCTTAAAAGGGTCTAGCGCAAAACTGTATACATCTTGTATTTCCGAGGGATTGTCTTGTGGTTGGGTCCAGGGGAAACCCCCACACTGCGGTACACCTACTTGATTGTCAGACCCGCACCAGCGTTCTTTTAATCTCAATGGCCCCGACATGCAGAGAGATGGGACTATCTGTCGCTCTTTGACGTTGTATCGTGATTTAGAAGATGCCGTGGACGCTAGATGCCATCACCAGCGACGGCAGCCGGGCCTCGGCCGAACAGCGAGGGAGGGGAACTTTTCAAGTCTTGAGACGGCTGACATTACCTCGAAGGATACAGGCTCTTCTCGCCGTCATTCTCACAATCTTCGTATTTGCTACGACGATTTTGTTTCTAGGACCTGAAAATCGACCTGCTCCTATCAACGATTTTATCGAATCACCACCCTGGCAGCCATATTGGACAACGGAGCAGCTTGAACCCAAGTTTGCATACGCTCAGTACGCGACGAGTCTCGACTATCTCTGCAATGCGGTGTGTTCAAAACGGAAACTGGAGAAAACAAAAATCACTAATTGCTTTGTTTTAAGGTGATCAACTTCGGACGTTTACGGCGCTATGGCGCGAAGGAAGACTTGGTTCTTATTCACCCTAAAGGATGGCTTGAAGGAGTGAGTTGAGGAGACCCAGGGCTACGTGTCGTTGCTTTGCTAACAAAATCACTTCTGCTAAGTCGTCTCGTGAGGCAAAGGCTTTAGCAAAACTCAAAGAAGAACGACCCGAAATCCACATGCGAGCTTTCGATGTCATCTCGACAACCAAGGGCGACGCGACCTGGCGGGAGAGCCTGACGAAGTTTCATGCCTTTGCGCTTACTGAATGGACCCGAATCCTCGCCTTCGATTCCGATTCACTCGTCCTGAACAAGATGGACCACTACTTCCTCAGCCCGGCAGCCCCCGTCGCTGTCCCGAGAGCATACTGGCTCAACGAGAGGAGCACCGACGTCGCGAAGCAAGTTCTTGGATCACATGTGATGCTCATCGAACCGAACGAGGGACGGTACAAGAAGATTATTGATGAGGCTCTGCGATCTGGAGACTTCGACATGGAAGTTGTCAACCATATGTTCAAGGACTCAGCGATGATTCTTCCCCATCGCCGTCTCGCTTTGTTGACTGGGGAGTTCCGCGCCAAGGACCATACAAAATATTTGGCACCCGAAGAGGACGAGGAGTGGAATGCTATGGGAGAGGTCTCGAGGTCGTTCCTGGTCCACTTCAGTGACTGGCCATTGCCAAAGCCATGGTTGCCGAGGACGAAGCAACAATGGGAATCGGCTTTACCGGAATGTTCAGATGACGACGTGGAGAGGGAAGACCGCCCGAGGTGTGCAGACCGAGTAATGTGGTCTGGATTCTATGATGATTACGACCGTGAGAAATCTGAACAGTGTAAGCCGCTGTTTGAATAGATCCATGGCCTGCTAGCCATACTGTCCATTCTTTTCAAAAGCTGCTTGGTCTTTAACCTCTTCATCCGGGCTTGCGCATTCAAGCTGTGGTCCTTTTTATGGACTATGTCCGTGGAAAACAACGATGCGAAGAATATACTTGAAAAGGTTCAACGTCTTCGGCAGACCATGGGCCGCCTGAGATTTCCAGCCAGGGTATGCATAGAGATCAGACCTAGCTTTAGTTTTGGAACGAATTCGCACAAATGCAATATAAACATTGGCAGGCAGCCTAATACCCCGTGGCCTTGTCTTCCGTGGAACTAGAAATAATTCTCACAAACAGATCGGCGGAGCTGTGTTCATAGTCCTACTTCGTGTGTGCGTAGGCCGCTGCCTAATAGCCTCCTAACATCCACAGCACTGCCGAAAGTTGCACTCTTTCTCCATCCTTTCCCCTGTCCTCCACATGTCTCCCCGTCAGAGTCATACAGCAGTCAACAAGGTGCGCCTCCAGGCGGCAAACTGCGGAAGAATTGAAGGTTAGAAGGGAAAGGATGCATTTCCACGAGACTAAGCCATTCATAAGTCATTCATCTTCTGGATCAACGCCGCCTATACATTCTAAATCATGCGAAATTAACAAAGAAGTTTCCCACTAGCCTTTAATCTGCTTGTGCTTGCTAGCCAACCCTTTCTGTCCAACAAGTAATTCCAGACCGAAAGATAGCGTATGTATGTGAACATTGCAAGCCCAAGTTGCGACTCTTCCTTAACGAGTTAAATTTGATGACGGAGAGTCCACTTTGGGCATCGTTACTCGGCGAACTGGACAGTAAGCACACCGCACATTTCGGCAATCGTTGCATAAATCGGACTGGACCACATTTGAGTCGTGTCCGCAACGGCACTGTAGCACAATTAGCAGGTGACCTATTTCTGAAAATCGAGCTATCGAAAGTCGCAATTTACACAAGTCCAAAGTATTGCTGTTTTCCTCCTGTTTCCTACTTCATTGACGACTTGATTGCCTGCCACATGGCGGTGTGATATTGTGTGCACGAGTACCGCAGCTAATCGAAGGATATTATGACGGAAATCGCTTTCCTCGCCTTCCATTGCAAAACTATCGCGTTCAAAATGCATCTCGGCATGCTTCCCTTGTGGTATTCGCGGGAAAATGCGATATTACTGTGACAAGAAGAGAGCGGGGATGCTATCGGCACGTACTCAGCTATAAAACATTCATGCCACGTTATTGTGTTGTATGACGCATAGGTTTAACCTAGGCTACTAATGAAGAGAATCAGTCGAGGTTTTCGGCTTCTGATTCGCGGACAGTCTTTCTGAAGTATTCGAGGTGGTGGTTGGCCAACCCCGCTGTCGTCATCATCCCGTGACTCTATGCATGTCACGCACACCACTTTTGGCGCTTCTGCCTACCTATCACAGAGTCTCGTGGATGGAAGGGCATGCTAAAGCATGTCGGTCGTGCGTACTATTGCTCTCAGAATCGTGAATTAATAGTTGCTTTCCCCACATGGATCCCTGCTGCGGACACAACTTCCAGCTTTAGGATGTTCTTTCATAATCCATTGGCATGGCGCAGGTTGACATAAGCTTATGTAGAGGTCCGATTAACATGATGATATCGTATGATCTACCAAAATTGTCTGTTCATTAACTATTTGAAGTCCTCCACCAGTGAGTGGAACAACAGTTTGAGATTCGAGCTGTCTTGCGACATTTTCAAAGTTTCTGATGAACTGGAGCCGGCTCAGGCAGCCATAAGAACCCTGACTGGGTTAGTGGCTGCTCTATATGCTCAGCACCTTCCTCCTTGGTCGATAACCAAGGCACCATCCCGGCCCGACCGAGATGCTCGTACCATGTCACACAAAGACGCAAGTTCCACGTGATGAAGGTGAAGATGCCTGTAAGTGCAAAAAAACACACAGTGGTGGGTCCAAAACCAAGTCCAGCTTGCATCAAGCTTCCGGCCAACGCCATCGGAGAGAAGAATTGGAGCTAGATCAATTGGTTTGATATTAGCCAATCCGAAAGAGATTGCAAATTTATTCTTCCTAGCCTGGTATATTGAACGAGTAAACATGTCAACTTACGATTATCACATTCCATTGCTGCAGGCCAACTGTACTCCGTCCATCAATGGCAACACGAAGTGTAAGCTACCATGCCTTGTTAGTATACGACTCATATTCTGGGTCAGTGCCTTAGACTTGCCTGTTCTCTGAAATTAGTGATCTCACGTTCCAAGCTTTTGAGACGGCCCGCGATTTCTTCCGTCGCCTCAACGGCTTCGGCAATGTCTGAAAATGATCCCCGGATATCGGAGGCCATCTTGTCGCTAGTCTGGTATGTCATACGGTCAAGGTCCTCCAAGAACTTGTACCATGACTTTACGCTCTCTTCAAGCATATTCATGAGACGCGTTAACAGCCTGCTTGTTTGATTTACCCAGGTTTCGCAATCTTTGACGACCTTGAAGTCGTCATCCTCGTTGGCCAGAGAGGAGTGCCTACGTATTAGAGGTAGCGGATAACTTTTGAGCTATTTTGCAGGGTCGTAAGCGATTTCAAGTTCAGTCAAAACCCCATACTGATGAATCCAGGCGCAGATAGTCTACTAATGACGAAGCATTGGAATTGGTTTCTGCTTTCTCATCTTGTCGCGACGAAGTCTTCATGCGCCCCCGAACACAATGGACATAACTTACATAGTCATGCACTCGGCTTTCAAGGTTGGAGCAAGTATTATCCCATTCCTCAGTGATTCGTTGCGCTCGGTAGCGAATAATCAACGGGAAATACTCCCTAGGGTCTCTGGCCCAGAATTTGTCTGCAGTGAGGTCGCCGATGCTGAACGGGTCCATATCCTCGGCCTCATCTTTACCATCATCCCTTATGTAAAATGGTAGCGTACTCATATTGTTCTCATCTGCCTCATCGAAATACGTGTCAACCAGTGCGATAGCTGTCCACTTTTCGGTGTTCCATCCTGTGATGCAAATTGACGTCTGACATTCGTGGAGATGATCGGAAACTCTTTCGGTACTGCCGCGTCCCAGGAGGAAGCCCAAATCAATTGTTGCTCGTAAGGGTATACCGTCGGTCGTTGGACGACAGTCTATGCGTGGATTTGCATTCCTTCTCCAAACCAGACAGGGCATATGGAATTGCAACGTAAAATCTTTAGCTACCTGCGCCTCGTCGAGATCAGTCAAATTTTCTTTCAGTTTCAAACAAATGACAAATGACTCTGAAATTATGTTCCTACCGGAGCTTCGATGCTGATGGATGTTCGCATCGTAAAGTACTTCAACATAAGTTGCTTCAGGGCAGGTGTTTGATGGTCAGATGCTCGCAGAGCTAGAACACCCAGAGCTGGGGGTGATGGATCGGAAATGTAGCTGTTGAAATCGCTCAGTACATGCAATAGGCATGGCTTGGGTAACTTTTCTCACATTCTTCGTATGTCGGCGTCTGTCATAACTTCGTCACCTATCCTCTGAAACACTTCATTAGACAACTCCCCCTCAACTTTGTCTACCTTATTTATCCTACATACCCTTTCGTGGCACTTTTTGTTAAATTCCATTATGGTCATCGGTCCGTTATTGGCTCGAGGTGTATTTGACTGGCTTCTGTCGTGTACCCAAGCAGCTAGCTGACTTGGATTTTCGAACTTTCCCTCTCTCGTCCGTTTCAATACCAGCCCACCAAGTACGCGACTAAAATGAGACAGTTCATTTTGAAGTCGGGGTGAATGTTCTGGGATGTCGAGAAATATATCGAGGAGAGTTGGGCTGCCGCTGTCGTCCCCGTACTCCCGGCCCAGCGCGAGTTCTTCTTCAATACGCGAACATTCGTCCGAGGATCGTGTGGTTTTAGTACGAGTCCAATCCACCTGTCGACGTGGGAGGATCCACTTTGTTGGGCGGTCCATACTACTGAAATCATGGTTCAAGAAATGAGGAATCAAGCATATCACTTATCACCTGGAATGATGCATGATTTGACCTACTTGCGGACAAGGGATGGTACTCATATACGGAGCTCACTACGCTCAACAGCCCTAGTCCACTTTCAGATATCACGATGATCACTTTGTCACTGGTCAGTGGGCGGATATCAGGGTAAGATGGTCCTCACATGGCTCGGTATCGACTCTCAGGAAGAGCAAGACTTGGGAAGGGATGGGCAATCGATAAGTCTGGGGCTGCAAAATATCGCAAGGGGGTTTGCCCCTTCTGACTCCTGCATTGCTGCCTTATAAAGCACATTGTGCTCTTGACGATGCCCTCTTCTTGTTCGTGGTGGGTTTGGGTGGACTTCGACCGTGCGACAGATGCCAATATCCATTCGTTTTGCGAGATGGCCGACAGCCCCATGGGGGTCGGGCCGCGGTTTCTTGCGCTGTTTTGTTGTTAGGGTGCCAGACCTTCCATGAGATGGCTGTCACTGAGCCCAGCTGCATCCAATCCCCCCTGCCCAGAGATGGAGGCAGCCGCAGGCAACCACGCTACTGTCATTCCAGCGAACAGAAAACGACCACGCCGTGGCATATGACTTTACCCGACGAGATAACGTGGGAACGCCTCAGAGCAGCGACGCCATCATTGCATACCAACCAAAATCACAATTCGCCCCAGCTCTGTCGGATTTTCAAACGCGCAACCGATGAAGGGTCGGGGCGCCACTTCACGAATGCGAATGCGGGTGTCGTGGATTGCTGACAAGGTGCAGGATGCTTCTTTATTCCTCGGGCATCCGGGGCAACTTCAGTGCTAACCAAATCAAGCAATATTAGGTGCTCGTGTATGTCTGCAAGGTCCTTTTCTGATGGTGACAACGCTGTCTTGGAATGGGGTCATTAGACACCGGAGGAAAGGCGGTTGTTCACTTGGTTACCGAAACATGCGAAGACAGTCATGTGGCATGATAGGGCTGCCCGTACTGGATCCAATCACAGCATCACAAATACCTCCTTTCGGTGTGTATGAAATGATGTCACAAAACGGGGGATCCCGGCGAAGGCATTATCCAACCAGGAAATCTGTCATATTGCATTCTCAACAGGCTAAAATATGACACGTTGCTGTTGACGGCGAAGCAGGCGATGCAATCACACGGAAATATTTCGGCCCAAAGCCCCTTCTCCTTTCTGAATCTCCCAGAGTGGGAATTACAAGTAAATTTCATGCCCGCCATCAAATTCATTGCCTCAAGAGCCCCGAATTTTCCTTCCCCTTACTGATGCGTTTGTTCTCAGTTCGTATAAGTTGCATACATTTGCTGGACGTCGCTCACGTAGCCAACGTGGGCATTGCCTAACCTATTCGTTCTTCAGTTGAATTCACACGCCGCCTGCAACGCATTTTCCTCCATCCTTTCGACAGAAAAAGCCACCGCAGTTGCCAATTTTTGCATTTCTTGCAAACCAAAATATGCAACAGCGTTCCTGTACCGACGCCTTCCCAGTTTCGTTCCTTCTATACGATAATTGCGTCCCTATGCTTTAGGTGAAGGCTGGGAAGCCTTTGCCAAACAGTCATCCATTTTAGACGCCAAAAACACCGGCTATAATGTACGGAAAGGTCACATTTCGCTCTCCGGTAGCCATTCGGTACCAGACACTGTGGACGCCAAAGCCAGCGTCCACCCAAACTCCTGGAGCCAAAGCCCAGCCGCTGCCCTTGGCCCCGGGCCGCCCCCTCCTTCCTGCCCTTCTAACACTTCTTGTGGTTTGTCCAAAAGTAGCCGAAGAGCATTCTCAAGTGGAAGTGCACGGATCCGAGCTTAGGATTCGTTTCCCGTAGAATAAACGGACGCCGGAGCGGAAGGGGCTCCAGCCTCCATCATGATCTGTCCCCTGTAGCCGGGACAAAATAACGCCGCCCCTCGATGTTGTTTTGTCCCCCACTCTCTTCTTCGTTTTATTTATGTATCGTTCGATCGTTTTTCGTCGGCCTTCGTGACGATGAGCAGCCATGCCGCAGAGCGCGGGCCTGGTGCATCAAATCCAGAGAGGGGTAGAATCTGCCCAGTCCTAGTTAGTACGTGTCATTATCAATGACCCTATTTCTGATAAGCGTACCTCTCCCCTGGTACCCTTTTCATGCGGTACCGGCACGTTATATCACTGAACCCCTACCACACAGAGAATGCTAGATTCTAGCTTTCGAAACTGGACAGTAGGCGCAACGGGGTGATCCGCAGTTGGAGCAGGACTCGTACTTGATGAGCATTCGGCTCTGTCCACATTGGCACTGCAGAAAAAGCCGTTAACGTCTGAATCTCAATCAGTCAAGTGGTTGGTTGACCAACACATTGCCAGAGGTACACCTGTTTACGTTTGGGTGCCCGTTCTCTGAAGCTGCCATCAAAGCCTCGCCAAACCTCTTGCCCATTGGCGTGCATCCCGCTATCGTAGGGAGAGTAGTCCTCGCCTGCACATTTGATGAACCCAAACCATTCCAGACGGATCGAGTCAAACGGAGAACAATGTCTTGATGGAGCCAACAATGGGCGTACGAAGTGGCGCAGCCGTCTCAAGGACCAAGGATGGATTTCTGGCTCCAGAGTATCTTGATTCCAGCCAAGATGCTGTCTCCCGAAGCATGCAAGTTCGCTATCTGCTGGGTATTTCGCTGAAGCCTTGGTGGAACTTTTCTCATCGCGTTCGAGTGTTACACTCGAGCTGCATCCGCGCGAGAATGGCGATTGGCGGCTTCTGGCTGTCATCAGAATGATCAGAGCTAAGATGAGGAAAGCAAGGATCGCTTCAACCCTCATAGGAGGCCAGATCAACGCTTCAGTCGCTCGGATATTCTGCTTGAGTTGATGTGGACCCCTGGCCGTCGTGGCCGGACAGAGTCGTGCGGGGTTGTTTGTCGGCGGTTGGATATATTTCGGCATAATTACGTCCATTGCCGTTGATCGCCCGCCGCAGCAGGTCAACGACACCGTAAAGCCTTGACGGGGAATCACAATATTAAGTGGCGATTTCTGGTAATGCCGATTGGGATTTTAAGCTCTGATAAAGGACTTTGTTTTTTCTTTTTTTTTTCTTTTTTTTTAGTGTGCGCCAACATTCGTTTCTCAACAAACTGACCGACTTCATGGCACCTGATGACAGGGGCTGTTATGCTAGATCAGTTTGGTTAGTCAGTCTCACAAGGTAGGAAGCCCGCAGAAGCGGTCCGCAGAAGCGGTGTGCTCACCTTCAATTTGGGTAGAAAAATTCGTTGGCACTGTCATATTCAAGCCCTTTCCTTTTCAACAAGAGCGGCAGCTGATCTGAAATTACTGCATCTGTTTACGCACAAAATTCCAGACCGGTGCTTTTCGCTGAGCATGCTGTGGCTGGCTGTGACCACGAGGGGTCAGGGTGAAGGTCTCCTTAATGTGGGACAAGCATGGGTTCAATTTAGTGAGTGATACCACGACGCAGGCCGTGGGCCTGTCAGATGAGAACAACAGTTTCGTGCATCGCTGCCGTGACACCGATGTCGAATACCGTGGTATGGATATCAATGGCGGTGAGCGTTTCTCCAGACCATTTCAGATTCTTGAACTGTGGAGCGCTCGATATCTCTTAGGATGCCGTCATTGTAGCTGTTGGCCGCGACTGCATGACAAAATTTCTTTTCCTGCAGGCGGAGGGGTTGGAAGTACCAACCTTATCACTAGTCCCTCAATTATTCCAAATTCCTTGCATTGCCCACTCATACCGACAGACACTCACGATGCACATTTCCCACTAAGACAGGTGTTTCAGCACACAGAATAGCATCCGGTGCTTCATGTGTTTTCGTGACTCATCAAGCGTGTAACTTACGCCATGATATCTGAGGCTTGCCCATTTCTGAGCGAGAGTTATGTTTATTTCGTACTTGACCTAAGGTCCTTCAACAATAAGGCAATTAAGACGCGGTGGGGTCTGTTTTCATCACTGAGAACTTGCTCTATCAGATGGTTTGTAATGTGAGTAAATTTGAGTAAGTAGACTTCAGTAGCCTGTAGTGAAATTTACTTTTAGACAACATTGAAGTCCCATAGGTAAAAAAGAAATGTTGCAAGGTAAATACTGCTCTATTCACTTTTAATCTGACGTGCAGCAGTGAAACAAGCTGGTTGGAGTACATACCGCAATTCTAGTAGGGTGAGAGGCCAACGAACACGTTTAAAGGAAACCGCCAAATATTGCGCCGCTCATGTTATTACAGGTCATCATCTTCGCTGAAGTACTCCGGCCAAGAACCAGGCATTTCTAAAGCAGAGAACACCTTTTCCATGCCTATGGGCTGCTCTACCAACTCCCAGAAATCTCTTGCGAGTAGCTCAGTTGACATACACCAGTCTAGCCGCCAGTCTTGAGGGGCCGCTCCGAAACAAACATTAGCTAAACGGAGATATAAGTGCGGATTGCTTTCGAGCGATCGAATGTGTTCAGCGTCTTGTTGCGCGATTGCTTGTGCTTGAAGGAGGAAAAAGCTTTCTTCCCGTCCATAAGATATTAAGTCAATGTCACAAGCCTGGAGATCCTCTAGCCAGCTTACCATAGCCGTATGACAGATTTTGAGCCGCATTTTCGGGGACGATTCGCAACCAGAACCAGGTGAACGGTAGCTGGTAGCCACGCAGCCTTGTAATAGTCGCATAAGGGGTGTTTCGTGGTAAGGGCCATCACTCCGAGCTGGTAGATGAAGTTCAGCACCCAGACCGTCTGCCTGTTTTAATATACGCCGAAG
Organism: Colletotrichum sp. SAR 10_66; assembly: GCA_028639655.1. Classification (NCBI taxonomy): domain Eukaryota; kingdom Fungi; phylum Ascomycota; class Sordariomycetes; order Glomerellales; family Glomerellaceae; genus Colletotrichum; species Colletotrichum sp. SAR 10_66. Next base: position 83,670 of record JAQIUS010000099.1, on the reverse strand, counting down.
AAGAATATGCCACTCCTCTGTGTTTATTCTTCCCTCGAAGAATCCTATTGCCTCTGCGAGGCAGTGCAAAAGGGTGGTGCCAGAGTTGTCCGAGATGCTCAAGTCAAGAGAATTTGAATCACAACTTGGGCCAATGAGAGCCTGTAGAATCATACCAGAGGTGTTGACTGGTGTCTTTCTAGCTCCATATGCCAAAGAGATCGCAACTCTCATACGTTCAAAGCTGAACTCCGAATTATAGTACTCGTCATCCGGCCAAATTGAACTTCTGAAGAGACTGAATGATTGAACTGAACCCTGGTAATGGCGAAGGAGTGTCGCAGACAGCAGATCGTTGTGATGCTCTCGTCGGATGAGCCGCTGAAGTTGCATCAAGTTGTCGCCATCCGCCTCTAACTGCCACCAAGGGTAAAGTTGATCGATATCATGCTCATCAATTTGCATGGCGTGAAGTCCTTTCTCGGGATACTAGAATAACAAGACGGATTAGACGGCTCAAGTAGTAAGTGAGCAGTGAACCTGGCCCAGGCTTGTAAGACATACCCCCATCCAAATCTTGTCCGCGCGACAGAACGGCTTTGCCTTGCGATCTAGAAGCACGTTTGCGATTGACCACCGTCTAAATAGCAAGGCAATCTAGACGTATATGTCAGCAGCCCGCAACACCATGATATCGACTCCTTACATTCACTAGATGCCCACCCCAATAATAATCGGCCAAGTATAAGTCGGCATTCTCGTCCAATAATTGATGCAGAGCATCGGGCGTTCTTTCTCTAACATGGTACTCAAGGCATTCAAGCAGGGCATCGTCGTCCTGAAGGGCAGGACTGTTAATCTTCCAAATCCATTTCCAGCCGCTATTCAGTCGCATTTCGAAGTTCCATGTTAGGTCTGGAACCCACCTAGACGACCACTCAGGCGTCTTTATACTCACAAGAAGTCGAGTAGATGTATTTTCAATGTGGTCGCCGTCGCCGTCGCCGGACGATGTTGAGCTTTTTGGAGAATAATGATCTTCGGTAGGAAACGTATGCGATTCAACCTCCACAACTGCAGTGAAAATGCCACCCCACCTTAGCAATCCATATTGACAAATTGTCTGTCTTGACTCTATGGTCAGGTCTGTAAAGTATTCGGTGTTCTCTGAGATGCCGGAACATTGATCAAAATTCGAGATCGATGTGAGCTCTTGGCGTGGCCGAGTGACAGTCGAATCCATCCAGGATTGTACATTTTTGGTCATTTGTTCTGTTTGTGAGATCGACAGGTCAATCTTCTTAGTTTGTAATGACACAAGATGCCTGAGATTGTCAGTCAACGTCTGAGAATGAAGTGATACATCTTTCAACCATACAGCATCCATATCTGTTGCGTGAGATTAAGCAACTCCACCGATTTTGTGAGTCTTTGCTCAAGTCGTAACAGCATACCCCCTTTGAATAAAACTCGAATGATTGTGGCTTTCCTGTTGATACCTTGGACATTTCGGATGCGTTTTTGGAACTCGTCCAGGGTGGTCTGCAGATCATGGAGGCAGTCTTGGCATTGCAACCTCGCTGAGTTCAATGCTGAATTCGGCGACTTTGATACCTCGATTGACTCCAGGCGTTTGAGACTTAGGGCTAGGGTGTTCAGCTGGTCAAGGCGGCTTCGAATATTGTCTGGAACCTCCGATATCTCCCTGACGTATTCGGCGATTTTGAAGCCCGCTGCAACGACTGTGGTCGCCAGTTGCGCAATGCTGATGCCGCTTGCGACAGCGCCAAGTAGTTCAGCCATGTGATAGAAACATGAGGTGCATAAGGTTTAATTAATGCAGCAGAAATACGGAAATTATGAAATGAAATGCGAGACCATCTCGGGTGTTATCTATGAAAGCTGTACATACTTTTTGATCAGGCAGATTTCTTCAGGACACCCCAAATTGCCCAGTCTGAGGCTTGTTCTGATCTTGGCGTCAGAATCGGTACCATTCAAGCCACTTGAAACCCTAGCCTGCTTCACGCAGCCATTACAGATTTATGTACGGACACAACCTGATACCGTGGAAGTCTTCAGATGTACCCAGCTTACATACCTGTTGCCGCAGTATTAGGTGCGGATACATTGGAAAATTTGAGAGGATAAGTACAAAAGTTCATTCAAGTGTAGCTAACCTCGGGAGTCACTTATTGTCCCCTTCAAACAAAACTCTGTCCCGATCGTTCAGGGAAAGCATACACAATGCCGACATGACAGGCTCTCTACTGCATGCGCATACTAACATGAGGCCAGGCCCCGTCATCTTGGGAGTGGGAGGCTCCCATTATGCTCATGTGATTTCTCATTACGATGCACGGATATAATTCAATGTTGCAAGTAGCTACATGGCGAATTTAAAGGTCAAGGATCGTTATTCAATGTGGCAAGAGTGTCGGAAGTTTGTAGCGGAAGTCATCGAGATTCGGTGTAAAGCGGGCATTCAGCCTGGTACATCTCAGCGAGAACCGGGTGGTTATACCGCAGCATCTGTCTCCCTACCTAGTGGTGCCCAGAAGCAGCCCATCCAGCCATTGTCGCGGGGTACCAACACACATCTAACATGTCTTACTGCAGGTGGGGCGACCAATTGATCTTCAAGACAGCGCAGTAACCTCAGATCAATTGCACGGTTGAATACGCCAGTCCCACGAAAGGCTACTTCCTCTGTGATATGAATCGCGCAGGACCGATCATGCTTACATGTTTTCTCAACATAGAGGAAAGTGCCAGACAGTCAACGGACCTCGTCGGATTTGTAGGTATATATCCAGGAAAGTCCCATTTTGTTGCGTGCAGTTACATGTACCCCCAGCTTCAACCCGAAATAGGCTGTGCAGGCTTCAAAAGGTCTACTCGGGGGTTTCCTACTGCCTACGTTAGTGAAGCATGGAATAGGAGGTGTCTCAGCCAGTCTTAGTGCCTGCTTCGACATAGACGCGGCAATGATGCGCTATTACGGCACACCGTAGAGACCACCTGAGCCCCCTCGCACAGCCCCCATGGAAGTCGCATGAACCGCCTGTCGGCAAGGCTGCAAATAGGACTGATGAACTATTTGAGTCCGGTGACATCCAAAGGGCAAAAGAGGCCAACTTTCGATTAGATACGTATTCAATCCTTTCCAGCCTGCGCACAGGCATAGGTCGAATCTGAAGAACAACCTCCACGACGGGAAAGCGTTATCACAACACACCCATCTTCATAAACACCACATCTTCATCAATTACAGAGAGTCATGATTCTCTGATATCAGCACTGGTCCCCTGGAATAAATACATTAAGATTCCCCTTGGGGACTTGAGGTTGGCATTCACGTATTTACAATTCTTCGACAGACAGGTTTAGCCCGGCTCTGCCAGCCTTAGCGTCGAGCCATCAGCCAACCTGTGGAGAAACGAGGGGGCAAGCCTAGCAACTGAAGTCGTTGCTGTTGCATGCTACGTAAGCAAGGATGCTAAGCTGATAATGTGCACGGACTCGACATATCACATATCGTCCTCATGGTTGCAGGTTCGGATTGTCTGGTAATGCTTACGCCAAGCCACCTTTATGCGTAAATTTGGTGCACCGCTGTAAGGTTCTAGAGTGTGCTTCTGTTATGTTTAAGCTGGTACGCAGACATGCGTTTTAGGACGACAATACTTCGGCACTTCTAGAGATGCGCATTGCCCCGTTTTCGACCTGGATCAAATCAATTCTCAATAGGCTCTATCTGCCCGGGTATTGCCTCGGAGTGGAACGTTGTAGAGCAACAAGCATTATGTTGCAGATACGGAAGCTCTGGTAGCATGTGAGCAGGTCGCTCATCCTCTTCGCCATCACCATCACCGATGGATGAAATTGCTCGGTGGCAAGCTTTGCCCCACTTTCTCCGGCCGCTTCATTTCGCATCCTCCATCACAAACGGCTTGCTGCTAGTCTCATTTGAATAATAATTCGTTTGTAAGTGTTCACAATTTCTGAGAGTTGAATTTCATACAAGCTACCATTAGCATGAAGTAGAAGGCTCCCAGAATGACCACACTGGTTGTAAGTACTCCTTTGGGATCTATGTGAAGCATGGATGCCCAACATAATGAAAGTGTCAGGTACAACAACATGTATCAACCGATTCAATTGGTTCCGGGTCTTCCGGATAAGAAGAGATGGATGCCCTGCAGAAAGGCGACAGAAGGACAGCCCTGAACGTCTGGTTATTTTGATTGGGCGGTGTATCCTGCGCAGCACACTGAAATACGACGTAAGCTCGAGTGACCAATCTCCGCTTAGATTCTTGAAGGCGACGACAGGTGGCGATCGAGTGTGTTTCACAGAACCAATGATAATTTGACACGAAAGCGGTATCTTTTGGCACATTTCTTGTGAGGCAAGAATGACTGCATGTCGAATTGATAATGACCAATGCACGGTGGAAATGACGCATGTAAGCCTGAGCTTAATTCTAGCGTTTCTTCTCGCACTTTCACACATTGGCACTTCGAGCGGCTTGGTGCCTCATATAGGTCCGTCGGGCATCAAGTGGCCCGAAATGATGGTCAAATGGATGCAAAGTACCCCGGGATGGCGATGGCTCACCGAGGATTGCGACTACAGTATCATTCATTGGGCCGCATAGATGGAACGACGAACATATGCCCGATCAAACCTCATCACATCCCAAATGACGAAAGTATGAAATCAATGAGCCAATGAGGTCCGTCCCGTGACCTAGGTCTTGTCTTGCGGCCCCCAACTTCGGAGCGGGCCGGGTCCACACAGCGCCGACAATTGGGGGTTCAAACAGACGATAACGAAGACACTGTTATGGCTGTGCTGGCGCACCAGTGAGTGCTTGAGATATTGATCTGATGCGACGCAACATCCTAGCCACCTGACGCCAGATGTCATCAAGACTGACTCGAGTCGCTCTTGAACGAGGAAAAAGGGCAGATGGGAGGGGGTGTCCTCACATCAGTTGTCCCCTGCAAAAGTAAGACGAGTCCCGCATTCCCAAAAGGCTTTGACGGATTTTTCCCAACTTCTGGTCTTCATTTTCCTAGCGGGTGCGTTAAATGACTTTGGAAAGCCATACATTCCTTTTCTCTATTACAATTCATTACGCCTCAAACCTGACTTTTGCAAACCAGAACATCCATCTCTAAACTCCTGCCGTTCCCGAGCCCTTAGCCTAGGTGTCTTCTCAACTTTTTCGTCTTCATCCAGAGATCAATGCTTCTTGCTTCCGTCTTCATCCGTGCCTCCGGATGTGGACCAATTCGCCGAGGTGTTTCTCATACAACAACTCTCCTTGGACATATAAATCCGCCCTTCCTCGTGCCCTGAACAGTGGCTAAACCAGAGAAGCCTTAGATCATAGGAGTCTGACAAGTTCGGTTTTGTCCATGGCACCATGTACCTTGAAGATGGCCGGTTCGTTAGAAAGGGTTCATCTCCATATACCCTTCGCTGGACTTGGCCAGCACATCAATAGCCCGAAGGAAAATAGCCCGAAGCAAATTCTCCTGCCGTCAGTCGACTCTCTAAATCCTCTTTTTGGATACAGGACAGTAGGCGCAGCGAAGATTCCCACACGTACGGCAGGCTTCCGATCGAATAGGCAAACAGCTCTGACCGCATTGGCACTGCGCACCTGTTAGCGTCGCCGCATTATCGTTCGATCGATCAATGTACGCATTGCCAAAGATAAACCTGTTTGCGCTTTGGTCCAAGTTCATGCCGACCGAGGGAATGAGCATCTGGAACCTGTCCGAACAAAGGGCTGTCTCGCGAGGATAGCGCTGGTCGTATGAAAGGATCTGAAAATCGATGACTGCGAGCGACATCATACCCGACAACATTGCTTGGGTAAAACGGCACCATGGCGCCGTTCATAGTGATGTGGCCGGTGTCGGTTTCTCCTGCTTGGGACTCGTTCCTCTTTTCATTCGTGTTTTCCATTGAGGGCCCATTCACCAAACCGGTTGCTGGCATCCAGTTGATGAACAAGCTCCAATCTGGGGATTGGGAACGTTCCATGGCGATGCCGGCTCGATTGATAATCAGATCTGTTCTCCCGATAGACCTGCTCCTTTGACTTTTAGCGGTAGCAGAAGGGAGGACGAATGCCGGTGGGGTAAGCGGTGAATGCAGGGCCAATGAAGGAATTGGTGCCTGAGCCCTGCCTAAGCACGCGGCACCTCGGGTTTGATATTTCATGATTTTTGATAGCAAGGGCAGTCACCGGTCTACTGCTGCATGTTTGAAAAGAAATATGTTTGCCGAGGAACCAAAAATGATTGTGATTTGAATGTATGTGGCCCCCAATCATCAATGATGCCAAAGAACGCATCTCTTATGCATGCATCCGCAGACCCCATGAAAAGTTGCGCTGTTAAGTATGAATGATTCGACAAACATGGTTCGATATCGGAGATGAAATACCAGTCATTGCAAGCGGCCGTGTCTAGCGGTGAAAGCTTCGTCTGGACACTTCAACTCAAGTTTTGAAGTCCAATGACCTTGTCTTGGACGCCCAACGCAAAGGTTTCAGACCCGAACAAGATATGACATTCAAGGATTCCAGTGATCGGAGCATTGCAAATGTGCAATCGTGACACAACATATGCCACGCGAGCACAACTTGGGACATTTCATGCATTCCTTGCGGCTCAAGATAGCCAAACGTCACAGAGGTGGTATCAAGAGTCATTCAATGCAGAGACTTTACTTACTCAAACTATCGTTACATTTACCAAACAGGATATAATGCTTTAATATTGGTGTCATTCGATTGACAGAGGCAACAGAAATCAGGTGTTTAGCTTCAAAGTTCTGGACGGGCTAACATCTTACTTGAAGCGTGCCCGATCTCAGATACAACTTGTTAATCGGTCGAACGAAGAATACCGCCAAGAGGTCTCAGCCGAGACTTGTGTGGAATTTAGATAGTCCTTTGTTTCTCGGAGCCCAAATGCGTACGCATCGATCAACCTGTCGTGTACCATTAATGTCTATTAGGAAATTTTCATCAACATAGGATTATGCATTGCCAGTAGTCCCAAGTGAAAGTCGTCGGGCCCCAACATGGCGGTGCTTGACTTGCGACCCAATGTAACACATGTTTGTGCAATCACGTCACATGCCTTCTCAAAAATTGTCTCATGCGGATAGCTACCGGAACAGAGAAACCGTTCCCTCATTGAGAGCCTCAATCCTCTGAGCCCCAGCATTAAACTTACCATCTTCGCACAAAATAAATCGCAAAATGTTTTCCTCCTCAAGGAAGTTGATAAAATGCCTATCTTAGCCACAGCGCTACGGTCAAGGCTCTCATATTGGTAGGCTTATATTGAAAGAGATACTTGACCGCAGCGGCTCCAATCATCAAACGGTCTGATCAAAGTGTGATGACACTAGTAATACCGTTCATACATCAGGCCGATCTACTCTGGTTTCTTCGCGACCCAACATTGAGCCGAGTAGGCATTCCGCGTCAACGCTCTGTCGTTAAATCCATAAACAGCCTGCTTCCCCCTGACTTTCTTCCCCTCTAGTGTTACGTCCCCACAAGATCCATCAACATCCAGAAACTCGAAGCCTATGCTTTGAGAAACAAGAATAATTTCATCGAGAGACATTTGCACGAAAGGCCCTGTTCCCCAAAGCAGGGGCCCGAAATTGACCCAGTATCCTCCTTTCTTGAGCGAGGCGTGTATCGTTTCAAAGTAGCTCATGGCATTTCTGGCGGTATCGATGAAGAAGTGAGTCACCACTGCGTCGTATTGTTGCTTTTGGTTCTTGAACTCAGTCACGAAGTCACCTTCGACAAGTAATACGGAGCTAGCGTTGACTCGGCGGTCGGGGAAGGAGACACCGCGAAACATGTCTGCGTTCGTCGCGTGATGAGACCAGCTGTCTATGAACGGGTGGACAGACTTGGCTCCTGCCTTCGGATGTCCCTCGAGGAAACGATACGCCAGGTTCATGAACATAGACCATTCGTTGGCTGTAACCTCAAAGCCACCCAAAGAGGCAACCTCGTGGCCCAAGCGGCCGAGCCCGGAGCCTGGGAGTAGCACTCTCACGTCTTTCTCAGACCTCTCAGGAAAGAGGGACTCCATTGTGTCCAGAATGCAAGGGAACGCGTCCTGACGCTCTCCTCGGCCCGATGTCGACCAGTCTCTCACAAAGTGCTTCAACGCCTGGGAGACACTGACTCTATCGGCCAGCTGATTGGCGGCATCCTTGGCCTTGCTGTGCGCAGCCAGCTCCTCATGCGAGATGCCGTAATACTCTAGTGCTGCCTCGACGATCTCGTTGCATAGATTTTGATTGAGGTCGTGTAGCTGTTCAGTCGTCTCGAACTTCTTTGAATAACCGATGGACTTCTCTAGCAACTACCCGAACCAACCGGTCAGTAACGTATCGTCATGACAGGGAACATGCCGGAACACACCTTCTTTTGGGCCTTCGGTACGTGGGTATACAGGTCTTTCCATCGATTTAGTTCTGCCATTTGTCTGACTTTGTAACGGCTGAAACCGAACAACGCTTCCATAAGACGGTGACGAGGATGGTTTGTGTCCCATTTTCCATGAGACTTGCTCAAACGCTTCATGAGATTCTTCTTCTCCTGCTCGTGGCGGATGCTGGGCTTGTCTGGAAAGTCTTCAAGTGTGACGATCACTTCGTGAACCTCAACGAGTGCGTTGATGGGAGTCTTCCTTGAAGTTAGTGACGTTCGGTCTATGGCTTTGTGCGCCCCACCATGAGACACACCAAGATTGCAGCGGGAGACTCACCGAGGCCAGGTTTGATCCCTGTGCGATATCGCATCCTACCACGTCTCCCACGTTCTTGTCAACCTGATCGCGTTGTAGCTGAGCCTCGGCTTCTGAACAAAAACTTTCGGAGGCGAAGCTCATGAGCAGCCACGCGATCGAGTGAGACAGTCTCATGGTGCCGAGTGGGGATGAGTGAAGTCCTAGTCTCAATCGAGACGTGGCCAAAACAAGACAGCCAGTGAAGCGATCGTCCTCAAACAGGAAGAAATACAGTTCCCAAGTCTGTGATTGTGAGATTAGATTAAGTGCGAGATGAGTGTGGTGAATGAGGCTGAAATTTGCAAAATTTGAATTACGCGCAATGTAAGTATGAGACCGAGAACCCTGATGGCCGCCAAGACCTACAACGTGAAAAATCACCACCAACGACCCAGTCGACATGCGACATTTCTCTTGGATGCTCATTTCTCTGCAAAAGTTCCCGTAAGAGCCCCATCTTTCTCCTCTTTAGTCGTCACTTTCATAATCATGCTTTAGCCTTCGCCTCAATTCCCCCTCTCAGCGTCAGCCGTCAGAATCTCATTCAACCGGTCGCGCTTCACACAATTCTCCAACGCAAAGCTCGCTGCCAGCTCCTCCAAATCCGCCTCTGTCTTTCCCTTGAACAGCTCCGCAAACTCCCAGCCGTGGTACTCGCTCATCAAGCACTCCCTCACCACGCGCTCGACCTGGCGGTCAAAAGTCCACGTCTTGGGGTACTTCTTCTTGTGCAGGTGCTCCGGCAGCGTCGACTTCAGCTTTGCGATGAAGGGCCCGTACACCTCGTCGTCGATGCCGCTCTTGTCGGCGCAGCCCCAGAAGTCGAGGCCGAGGCGCTGCTTCTTCTCGACGAAGGGCCGGATGAGGCGCATGTAGGGGCTCTCCGGGTCGACATAGACCATGCCCTGGTAGCCGACGTCCTTGTACAGCCAGATGCTCCACGAGATGCCACCGAACTCGCGGTAGATCTCGAGCTGCTCCTTGAGCAGGGCGAAGCGCTTCTCGTTGGTCGCGGCGGCGTTGGCGTCCGTCGCTGGGTCCTGGTAGACGGGGCCCCACTCGCCGTTCCAGATGGGCACACCGGCCTTTTGCATGAACTCGACCTTGCGCTTGAGGCTGGCGCGGAGCTTCTGCTTCTGGGCGTCGGTGCCGTCGTACTGCTCGGGAAGGGGGAAGCCGTAGAGGCTGTAGTCGTGGCAGCTGTAGACGCTGTTGGGGAGCGTCTTTTCGGGGTTGAAGGCGGAGAAGTCCATGGCGTAGGTGTTGCCGTCCAGGAAGAGGATGTGGTCCGGGTCGATGGCGCGGATGGCCTTCTCGGCGCGCTCGTACCACGCGATGAGGCGGGTGTGCTTGGGGTCTGCGGGCTCGTTGAGGGGGTTGTAGCCCGCGATCACCTTGTTGCCCTTGTAATGGGTGGCGAGGGCCTCCCAGAGCTGGATGGCGCGGTCTTGGAAGTCCTTGAACTCCCAGAATAGCGCCCTTGAGATGCCGGAATCGCTGTGCCAGTCCTGGTTTTGACCGCCTGGTACGGCGTGGAGGTCGAGGATGACGTAGATGTTGTACTTGGCGCAGAAGTTGACAACCCGGTCGAGCAGCTCGAAGCCGGACTTCTTGATCACGCTCGGGTTGTCGTCGTCCATGAAGTGGCGGTAGTTAAAGGGCACGCGCAGGCAGTTGAGGCCTAATGATGCGAAGAGGGCGGCATCTGCCTCTGTGAAGTAGTAGTGAAGGAGACGGGAGAAGAAGAAGTCGGCCTTCTCCTTGCCAAGAACCTCTGTGAGGGCTTCGCGGTGCTCGTGCTCGTGGCCGGTGTAGCCTGTGATGAAGTTCTCCATGTTGTGCATTCCGCCCGTGGCAGCGCCTTTGAGAATGACTTCTTCGCCATTCTCATTGACGATCTTGGTGCCGCTGACGCGGAGCATCGTGCAGGGGGGGTTGGGTGTGCTGGGTGACATGATTGCGGATGTGGTCTGAGGTTTGGTTTGCCTGCAGAGCCTCTCGATCTTCTCGAGGGGAGTCCTTTATACCCGGGCTATTGCATTGAGTTCAACGGGCCGGGAAACGGTCCCGATTATTGGGCCCTAGGGCGTCGTTGGACTCTTTTGTCATCGCGCATCAGGTGGTGAGGAGTCTCAGATTCTTAACTGCGACATTCCGCGATGGAGGGTGGAAGTGGGTCGTCTCCGGAACGCTTTCCCCAGTTATTCGGGACGCCAGACTGGATGAACCCGGATCTGGGGTACAGACACCCGCGCGTGACAAAGAGCAGGGATGGTGGCGAGGGGTTGGCGGGGGAGCTAGTTGTTCCGAGTGAGCTCACTCCCGATGCTCGACCCAGCAGTCGGGTTGGTTTAGAGAGGTCACATCGGCTCCGTTTCCAAGCTTCGTATGCCGAGCGTCGATCGAGGATGTATTTAGGCTGAATTGCTATGTGGGGTGATTCAAGGCTTTTACCCGTGAATCTGGACCATTGCCTATGATCCTAGATGATATGCCGATGGGGATGTGCCGGATGTGAGACCGCGTGTTTCTCCCAATAGCCTCTGTATCTTTGCCATCTGTGGAACCTCACCTTGCCAAAACGCGAGTAGGTCAACTATCCCATCGACGCCAGTTTCCCAACCAGGAGGCATCTTACAGATTCCCTCTGAGCCATTGCCACCCCTTGTCTCGATAAGCATAGCGGCCGCCGTCAGGACTAACGCACTTCGCGAACAAGACCTCATGAGAGGTAGTGTTCCGTGATGGCGGTGATAGTATCCCGGTTGGTTCACTCTGAGTCGTTCCAAGTGAATTTCAAGACCTTTTTGCGCAAAAGCAATGCAACTGTCTGGCAGAGCCCCGCTGATACAGCCAGGATTCGCGCCCAAGCTGTCGAGATACGCAGTGACAAACGGCCAGTAAATGTTCTCAAACAGATTGATGGCATGTCCTCTAAGCACGAATCTGCACACGTCGTCCTGTTCTGGAGGCTCATTGAACGACAGGCCGGGTGTAAGTGACGCGATCCAGCCCCGTGCTTGCTCTTCATACTGCGGGACTGCTTCGGCCAGGGCTGCGAGGTATGCTTGGCGCGTGGGATGCTCTTTCTGCAGACCCACCATCTCGGCGCTAATCCGGGACGCGAGTCTGCGGAGAGATATCTCGGAGAGGTAAAAGTACCACGACGTCCTCTCGCGCGCCAGGCGTGGGTCACTAGCAGCCTCGACCTCTGCCCTTGGGGCCGGTGGCGTTGGGAAGAAGGGAGGGTAGAACGCGAGCTCCTTGTCGCTGAGGGAGAAGTCGGGTAAATAGAGATCTCCTCTCATCTCCCTCTCGGACTTCCAGGAGGACCAGTAGATGGCTTGCTGGAGTGTGTCAATGGAGTAATTGTGTAATTCGTTACCCGACTCGACGTAGTTGTGGTAGCGTTGCTGAGATTCAGGGGTAAGAAAGGGGAGTTGCTGACAACTGGCGAGCGCCTGCACGAAGTACCGCCATGCCTTGACGGGCTGGAAGATGCACATCATGTAAACCCCTGACAGGAAGAGACATTGAGCCGCAATGATGTCGTCCGACGACAATAGGATCCCGAGTCTCTTCTGAGCCGCCTGGAAGAAAGATTGAGCGTTGGCGTGGGCCAGGGTCCCGGGCATGGTCTCGTGACTCGGGCCGAAAGGGGTCGCGATGGACCCTAACGCGAAAATCAGGAGAGACAAGCAGGACTCGGCAGACCAGTCGATACCGTTCATGATTGTCGTCGAAACCATCTTCCTCGTTGCGGTCTCGTCCAGGATGGGATTCTTGACATGGGCATAGCTAAAGAAGCTGTCAAGCAGATCATTGACTCTCCGTGGCTCCATGTCGAGCGCGCCCAGCACTGAAGCCGGAGAGCTCGCAGCGGCGGTAGGGTGATCGACGTGTAGCACACCGTCATTTTCTGCGGCCTCTCTCCTCATCGTCTGGAATATGTGCCACGACATGACCTCTTCAGGGCCAGGGGGAATAATCATGCCAAGCTGAATTGGAGGCCCCACTGGCGGCGGTATTTCGAGACGTGGCTCGGCCGGGGCCTCGACTACCCTCGTCTTATTTGAAGACCCTTCAACCGAGACGGATCTCATCAACTCCTCTAGATCATCCAGTCGTTCCAAGATCTTCAGACTCGCTGGATCGAAGCTGGACAGGTCAACGGGCGACTGAATGCAAGTCGCCCCGACCTTTAGGCAGAACGAGCATGACGGCTTCAGATTATCGCATTTCGTCCTTCGAGCTCGGCACACCTGACAAGCCCTCACAGCTCTCTTTCGTTGATAGAATGCCGTTCCCCTAGCCGACGGACGGGTGTTGGCCTTCGTCGATGATTCCGGCTGGCTCCGGTCTGGAACAGACTCTTCAGGCGCTAACGACACGTGGTTTTCCGGGGGAGATGGGTCAGCCATCAGGTAAGAGATAAACTGGGGAAAGCCGACGTATTGCAATGGTTCGACTCTGTGGGGAAAGCAGCTGCTTCGTTCGTTTGCTGCAACTGACACGGGATGGGTGAGTGATGTGGAAGCTGGAGAAAGAAAAACATGGGGAAAACGTCGCGGAATATCGCTCGAGAAAAGACACCCTTCTTCAAGGCCTAGAAACGGCGCCTGAATACGCTAATCCGAAACTGGATCGCGGGGAAATTTGCGGGGCACCACACGCTGGAATCGTTCCACACTCTCGGAATTTGCACCTCGGCCAAACGCGGACTCGCGTCGACTGACCTTTGGAGCTGAACGAACCTTTGGCCAGACCTGACTAGCACCGGCCTAGTTTCGCTTGAAGAGCCCGCGGAGTGTCGCACTTTGTCTGTGTTTTTACCGGGCAGTGTTGAGCAGGAAACGACGGTCAGGATGACCTCAGTTGGTAACCAACTTGCATGCCGACTTGCACCCATGCAACCAACCATCACGAGTCGGCAAGTCCAGTAACCTGACAGCCGGAAACGATGAGCCGGACTTGGATATAATCTCAAAGGCTTCCCCGGACTTTTTGACATGATCGCCCTGTTCATTCTCCACCGCCCTGCCAACCTCCCTCGGCTTCCCTTCAAGGTCTAGAACCCCCTTTTCCGTCAAAGAGTCACACAACTCCATCTCAACTGCCGCAACTGGCACCAAAGAACAGCAGCGATGGAAAAGACCGGTCCTGCGGATCACTTGGAGCCAAGTGTGTCGCATGTGCATGACCCCAAGGGCAACGCAGCAGCCACCACGAATCAACAGGAACACGACCTTACAGTTCGCGATGTCTTCAAGAACCATAAGATCATCGTCTGGTGGTGTTTCTACTGGGCTATGGCCGCTATCGGATGGTACGAGTTTGATGTTACGATACTTACGGAAAAGAGATGAAGACTGACAGAAGTACCAATTCAGGGGTTTCGACGCCCAGATTAACGGAGCAATGATTTCTGTCGAGTCTTTCCGCCGCGACTTCGGGTACGCAACCAACACCATCAGCAACAATCTAGTAGCTGTAAAGATCAAGAGCTAATGGTTTCTTGTTCAGATACGTCGAGAATGGCGAAGCAATCCTCCCCGCCGACTGGCAATCCGCCTTCAACGTCATCTCCACCGTTGGCCAATTCTTCGGCGGCTTCCTCTGCAGTTACATGGCCGACAAGATAGGGCGCAAGAACTCCCTCCTCATTGGCATCGTCGTCTGCAGCGGCGGCTGCGTCGGAGAGATCCTCTCAGATACCCGGGGCGCCTTCCTCGCCTCCAAGCTCATCTTTGGCGCAGGCCTGGGCTTCTACCTCACCCTTGCCCCCCTGGCATGTAGTGAGCTCGCCCCTGTCGCACTCCGTGGTTTTGCAACGGCTGGTGTCAACTTGGGCATTGCCTTGGGACAACTCCTCTCGAACGCAGTTGTCAAGGCCTTCGGAGAACGCTCTGATCGCTGGGCCTACCGCGGTCCCTTTGCCACGCAGCTTTTCTTCGCGTTGTTTCTAATCGTCTTTCTTCCCTTCGCCCCCGAGACGCCGTGGTACCTAGCCCGAAAGAACAAGTTGGACCAAGCCAAGAAGTCGCTGCAGAAGCTGTATGGTACGGGTTATGATGTCGACTCGAAGCTTGCGGGAATCATGGCCACTATTGAAGAGGAGGCGCTCAACAAGTCTTCGGAGTTGGGTTTCATGGATTGCTTCAAGGGAACGAACCGCCTTCGCACTGGTATCTCTACTGGTGTTTTCCTCTGCCAACACCTGGTCGGCATCGTAAGTCCTCCATGTACAATAAAGCCGGGCTATCTGCTAACAAGTACTTCTTCAGGTCTTCGTCTTAGGATACTCCACCTACTTCTTCCAGCTCGCCGGCCTCGACGTTTCCAAATCCTTCGACCTCGGTGTTGGCGTGACAGCTTGTGGTGTCCTCGGAAACATAGTCAGCTGGTTCGTCGTCGAGTCCTGCGGCCGCCGTAAGGTGTTCTTGTCCGGCATGGCCTCCCTGACCTTGCTCCTACTCGTCATCGGCATCATGGACGTCGTGCCTGCGGATGCTGCGAAGTGGGTGCAGGCCGCGTGCACTGTCATCTACGCCTTCGTATACTTCTTGACTGTTGGTGCAATGGCATTCGCCATTCTCGGTGAGGCTTCGAGCACAGTGATGCGAGCCAAGACCATTGCGTTGGCTACCGCCACCCAGGCTGTTTGCGGTCTTATCATGAACTTCTCTATCCCATATCTTGTCAACCCTGGTAAGCATCTGTTTCTGCTCCTGTACAAGTGTTCCTTTTGCTAACCATACGCAGACGAGGCCAATCTCAAGGGAAAGGTTGGCTTTATTTTCGGAGGGCTTGCTCTACTCGGTACCATCGGAAGCTTCTTTTACGTTCCCGAACTCAAGGGCAAGACGTTTGACGAAATTGATCGTCTCTTCGCTGCGAAGGTTCCACCGAGAAGAATGGGCGATATGTAGTCGTACCTTGAAGGAAACATCGAACACCAAGTCGGTGGATATGAATAGCGATGCAGTATTTACAAATCTTCCAAACTTCTTTCGCAATGAATCAGCCAGCACGGCAGCAAATCTCTCATATGCGAGCGTACAGTGCCTAGATATTGCAAGGCAGTGATGGCATACTGTAGCCAGGATCTCATGACTTTATCTAGGCGGATTTATCCAGGAGTTCAAGAGCACGTAATCCAGGGTGTTTGGCGGAATGGTGTGTTAAGGGTTACTGCTTGGCTGACTAGACGTGTTAGGTTTATTGATGCCTATGCCAACACTTGCGTCCGATGACAATGCGGTCTGGAATTGGAGAATGATAATGACTGCCTCATGCTCCGGAAGCGCGATGTACGGCCTACTGGCCATGGAACTCTGGGCCAGCACATCGTGGGCAGAAATTTCTGCATTCGCAGAGATTACCGATTTTGGCTACTCGCGCGTTAGCGTCATTCTGCGATGTTCAGCTGGTCGTCAGTCAGCCCGATCTTCCGGTCTCCCCCGGGTCTAGCTCTTTTGTGATCACAAAATGCAGAATCCAATGTCACAGCTGCACCTCGGTTCTAAGACATAGTCAACACTTATGCGCTCAACGATGCCACCGTTGCCGCTGGTGTTTTTCTTGACAGGCACACGGTAATGTAAGCTCCAGTCAATTTTATGGTGCTCATCGAACCAAAGTATCTAGTTCAGTGGTGGAGGCGAACATAAGGTTAGATCTGGATCGGCCCGCTCCCGCTCTCCCACCACACTAGCTCCCACAGCAACTTGCAGGTCCTCTCAGCTAGGGCATTCAGGGAAGTATCGCCATGAAAAGGCTTGGTTAATCTAGCTCCGGATACAAGTGCCGGGCGCCAGCCACGAAGTGGTGGAGTTCTCCCGCGTACACAGCCAGTGAGAGGATAGACTCAGGAGGACGCCATTATGCAAGACTTCGGCACATCATGCTAACAGCAACAAATCGGTGCCCAATTAGCTGTAGTTTATGCCCTAAGGGTTAGGTCTGCAGCTAGTAGGTTCTTCTATTATAGTAGCCTGCTGCCCTTGCTTTCTTCGTTTTCTCTCTGAGGACTTCACTCACTCTATTACTGTCATTCCCCAAAGTACTACATCTCTCCATTATGCTGAGGCAAAGGCTTATACTCGCAAGCCAAAGCCAATCTCTACGCCGGATCAGCCGAAGAGGCCCTTATCCGTTGATACGAGCATTGTCTACTGGGCCATCATCACCGCCAAGTGACGAGGAACTCTTTGAGAAGTCCAAAGCAGTACTCGCACAGCTCAACAAGAATGAACACACTCCCGCACGCCAACCCACCCACGACGGCCCATACGCGGCTCTGCGTTCGAAGATCACGCTCAAAAGAATACTCATAGCTTACATGGCTTTCACACTCATGATCTCGTACGCATATAAACCGCTCAGAGATCGTGGTGTGTTTGGCGACATTGGCGACTCTACTGTCTTTCGTGTAATTCCACCAAAGCTGGTTGAGCCTCCCGATGGCACCGATGAGACGATATACAAACCGACCACTCAGGAAAAGGAGATCCGACTGCTTGTCCTCGAGCCAGGGGCTCCTGGCGACGAACTGAGATGCCGTCTTATTCATGCCCAACTATCCTGGAGAACTAGGTATGAAGCCCTGTCGTATGTCTGGGGCGATGGAACCGTCACTCGTCCATTGAGCTGTTCGGGACGCACTGAGGTCGTCCATATCAATCTCCATGATGCCTTGTCGGATTTACGGCTTCCAGACCGCGAGCGCATTCTCTGGACGGACCGGCTCTGCATTAACCAGTCCGATGACGAGGAGAAAACAGCCCAGATAAAGCTCATGGGCGAGATCTATTCTCAAGCCTCGCAAGTACTCATCTACCTCGGCAAGATGGATCCCTCCGTCGAAGGCGCTATGGAAGCCATACGTCGGGTTGAATCAGAAACTGGGAAATCTCCACTCAGGCAGTTATCTCGGGCTTTTTAACATGATGCGATATCTTGTCAAAGAGGACGAGATCAACTGGGATCCGATCGTCAATCTGCTCCGCCGCCCTTGGTTTCAGCGTACGTGGATTTTCCAAGAGGTTGTATGAGCGAAGCGTGGTCAAGTCATCTGTGGCCAGCAGTCCATTCCTTGGGCGGTGTTCGAGAAGGCAGTGCAGTCCATGGCTTTCCACAAGTCCTATTTCAAGGACATTCCCGCCTATCAGTCGATGGACGGCATTGTATCGGGTATGTCCTTGATGACTTCAGCGCGATCAATTAGGCATAGAGACGGTTTGAGCTTCTTGCCATGTCTGGTGCTGTGGCTGATGTTCGGTTCGTGGCCCGATGGTAAAGACAGGCTGAAGTTGCTTGACTTGATCCTCGAGAGCCGCTCGCTCTCGTGCACACATTCTGAAGATAAGATCTTCGGCATGCTTGGTGTGACGAGTCAGGACACAGGAAGTGCGTATCTTGCAAAAGACTCTTCTCTCTCACCAGGAGATGTGTTCCGCAATTTCGTGCTTTGGGACATTTTCAACAACAACAGCCTTCGAGCTCTTGGTAGCAGCTCAGACAAAGCTGGTAGCCAGTATTCCTCGCCGTCTTGGGTACCGGACTTTGAACGGCTTGATCCTCAGAGTAGCCTGACCGGAACCAAGAATCATGTCAGTTTCAATGCCAGTGCAGGTCTGCCCAAACAGGTGTGGACTTCTAACGAAGAGACTATTCTCCATGTAAAGGGTAGGATCGTCGATACGCTCCACACAGTTGGAAAGGCATTGCCCAGTACGCCAGACACCTTTGCCGGCGAAAACGCCCATGTGAACCACTTCGAATCGCTAGATCACTTGCTCATCAACAAACGCATGATCGAAGAGGCGAGGGACATTTGGATATCATCGATAAAAAGGTTGGAAAATTGCGGTGAACCCGTCATTAAGGCTAGGATTGACTACGGATCCTTCGCCGCAACAAGAGCAGATGGTAAAATTACCTGGGCGCCCTTCTTGCGGACTCTGATCTGTGATCGAACAGAAGAGGGCAAAAGGCCTCCCAGAGACTTCATCATCGGGGACGTTGCGTCATTTGTTCGTCAAACTCACGAAGTAGACGTCGTCCCGGAGTACCTCCTACAACTGCAAGGGGATCGCTCCAAGGGAATTTCTGGTCTCGGAGCGTTCCTTACCCTAACAGAGTCACGGCGCTTTGCAGCAACTGATATTGGGCTGATTGGCTATGTTCCCATGAGGGCGAAGAAGGGGGACTTAGTGTGTATTTTGTATGGGTCTGAGGTGCCGTTTGTGATAAGGAAAGAAGCTGGGGGCAAATACTCAGTTGTGGGAGAGTGCTTCATGCATGGCATCATGGAGGGGCAAGCCCTTCAAATGGAAAGTATCAAGGATGAAGTTTTCAGTTTCATTTGAATCATATTATATACGGAGAAGGATCTCAGTGTCGCACAGGAGTGGAGGCTTGGAATCTTGCGCGTCTACACGCGCTGAACGAGGTTTGAAAAGTAGAAGTTACCGAAAACAGATGACATCGTTGGGTCCAAGGACCAAGCACATGCAGCCGTGGGATAGCAGTCTTTGAGAGAACTGAAAAGCGTTGTACTTTTTGATCCGATTTGAGGTTGTGACAAACAACCGGCATGTTGCTGAGGCCTGTAGGCACAAAGGACTCGAAGGAATGTCAGAGAATAGGCCTTATTTCCTGTATGGTTGAGAATGCTGCAGTCATGTTCCAATAGAATTTACGTTTTCGGGTAATATTAAAAAAGCAGGTCGTAAGTATTTGACATATGGGAAGGAACGTTCTTCAACATGACCTCTTTCCCCGGACGACTGACCTTATATTTGGTTGATCTTTCATCCCAAAGCTGCATTGACCTCCACTCTCATATTCACTGCCAAAACAAGAAAAACAACTACAAAAACTGATTTCTTTTCTCTTTCCTACCTTCTTTCTCATATTGAATTGCTGCTCGTTCTTTCCTCGGTCTAGCAAGACAAAGGCTCGCCTTCGCCTGACTACCTTTGTCGACACCTTGAGATTCTCCTACCGCCCACCATTACCGTCTTCTTTTCCCACCTTCGCAATCTTTCACAAAAGCTCCTTCCCGCTTTCTCGCAATACCATCAACCTGAAGAAAGCAAAGAAGGCGAAAATGAACGCGCAAAAGCCTTTCTGGAAGGCCATATTCCATGGCCTGCTGCACATGCTTACGACCGCAGTGCTTGCCAACACTTGCCAGGCTCATGTTCAAGGTGAGCATCTCTCTTTCTCGCTCTTTTTCCTCAGGAAATACTGACATTATCCTCTCTTCAGGTCATCACCACAAGCGTGTGGACAGATCCTCCTTCCAGGCCTTCCAGTCAGCCCCCATCAACCAAGTCTTCAGCCTTCACCCGCCTGGCCTCGGCCGTCGCGAGATGCAAACTATTGTGCTCACGACCACCATCTCAACCTACATTGAAATCGGAATCCCCTGCGACGCTACTGAGGTCCCTCAGTCCATGAGCTCCCTGCTTACTCGCCCTCCGCCTTTGTCTATCCCGACCTCCCTGGGCACCATTGCGACAGGTGTAATCAGTCTCACCGCGCCCGATGGCGGCTCTCCCGCTCCTCCCCAGCCCAGCGCCCTCAGCTCTACTTCGGCCGCCGAGAACCCAAAGCCTTCTTCTTCCAACTCTCTCTCCTCAAGCCAGACTTCCTCCACCTCCACCACTGGCATCCAGAGCTCTACAATCGACCGCACCTCGACCTCCGATTCCTCGTCCGCACCTGCCGTCCCCGACACATCCACAGCTGCCTCTAGAAGCACCACCGAGCCCTCGAAGCCTGCCACCGCCACATCGACTACGATTATTCCCAGCTCGACAAACTCGGTGGCACTGTCAGCATCATCCTCGACTCGCAACATCACGACCGTCGTGGTTTCAAGCACCATCGTGGTCCTCTGGCCAGAAACGGAAAGCACACCCAGCGTCGCGGACTCTACAACGTCTGCCTCCTCCAAGAACAAGCACACTGCCTGGGTAACCCAGACCTCCCAAGAGACAGTCACGGAATGGATGCAGCCTTCGTCGTCCTCATCCTCCTCGTCATCAACCTCTTCCTCCTCCTTGCCATCCTTCTCTTCAAACTCCGCTCGAACCGCCTGGGTCACGAAGACCGCTAAAGCTACAGTCACAGAATGGTTCGACCCTCCGGCCGTCAGCCCTTCCTCCTCATCCTCCACCTCTACCACCCCGGATGGTCCCGCCGTCGTCGTCGTGACGGCCTCCGCGCAAGCTACCATAACCCGATTCCACGACAGCACCCAAACGATCATCGTCTCCCCCCCCTCCTCCGCTCCTGCCTCACCCGAGGTCCATCCCCGCCTTCCCACAGACTCGAACCTCCCCGGCCCGACAAAGCGCATCGTCCGCTTCAGCCAGAGAATCTGGTACACCGAGAACAAGCACCAGATCATGGTCATCGCCACCTACGAGGACAACCACGTCGTCACCGTCTACACGGCCCCGGAAAGGACCGACCTCCCCGCCGTCCTCGTGCTCGATGACCAGAACGGCAACAAGCGCGGCTCGCTCAAGATGACATTCCGCATGGGCTTCTTCACGATTGACTTCCGCTCGGAGATGGCGGGCAGGGTCGCCGAGTGGGAGAATCACTGGACCAAGAACGAGGCGGACGAGGATGCGCCGTGGTGCGAGACTGTGTACCTGAAGGATGATGGAAAGGTAAGTTTGCAGCTCCTGATGTTTGGAGTTCGTTCACATGACTGACTGCTTGATTCTAGGAGAGACTCGCTCGGGAGATCTGGTGCTACTACACCGCCTGATGAACGGCCTACTTTACCGTGATACGAACGATTTCATAGTTTGGAGAGGACGAATCTTGGTGAGAGTCGCATTCACTTCTGCAAGAGGTGACAGGTCTACTGCATCAAGGATAGCTTTGCTTGGTCTGGAATTTTAGATAGGGCCCCCCGTTGAGCTGCCATCACGTCCTGGCCCAGGAAACACGATAGCAATAGATACGATTGAGTCCGCGTGATATTTCCTGTCCGATGGATAAGTCTGCCTTTCCTGTTCCATGGCGATGGGTTTTGTGTACATTTACGCCGAAAACTCTTCAATGACGCTCCTCGGCTCCGTGTACTCCCCGACCCCAACAAAGGGCATCTCCAGTCCAAAAGCCTTTGGCCCTCCCACCGGCATTCCCTTCTCCGTCTTCCACAAGGGATGCGCAGGTAGCCCGATGACATTGACACGTAGGCCGTACCGCAGATCTTGCGAGCCAATCGCCTCACCATCCTGGCCCAGAATGGAGATGAGGTCCGGCACGGTGCAAATAACTTCCTGGTCCTTATCGGATCCCTCAGAGTCCGTCAGAGCGGCGTAGAGGTACTCATTCTGGAAAGGAATGAGCATATGGCGATCGGCGTTCGAGGGTCCGCGAGCATCGGACTCGCGCTCTTCGTCAGCAAGAGGGGCGAGAAGGACGCTGCCCATCGTGTAGCCCCCGCCGACGTAGCGTCGGACATCTATGATTTTGCCTGTGAAGAGGAGTCTGCCGGCGCAAACGTCGAACTAGACAGCAACGCGTTAGACAAATAACAACAGAGGAGCACATCAGAACCCAGACTTACGATCGCATCTATGTAGTTGGACTTCCTTCTCCGAGCCATATGGACTGCACGTCCAAGGTACCATGCCTGGGATACTGTACTAGGGACGCCATGAGACTTGATGGCCGATCCAGGAAGGGGTCTGGCGCAGACGGCACATCCAAGACCAAGTTCAATCGCTGCGGTCCGCAGGAAGCGCTCTAGACGTATGGGGGTATCGGTATTCTGCATTTAACTTTAGTAAAGAATAAAAAGCGCCTTGAGAAGGGGTCCCACCATCACAACGGAAACGTTGCCCCTCGCGTCTGAGAGAGCACAGGGAGTCAAGGGATGGCCATACACACTCAGAGTGGCTTTTCGGATAAAGGCGTCAGTAATGTCTTCCTCAAAGGATGCATCACCAGAATAAGGGTCTCATACCTTGGTACATCGTTGGGTACGCTCTTCCCATGGCATCGCCATCGACAACGGGGATGTCGTAGTATACACCCGTAGGAAAGATACTCAGGCCATTTCCGCCGCCACTAACTCTGGTAAGTCTGTGAATACGCAAGTTTGGATTGGCGACTTACATTTCATCGATGAAAATCCCGTCGAGAGACTTGATTCCCAGAATCTTGGTGACTGCGTCAATACCGCTCGGGATCTCCGTGCCACCAGCGATTCTCTCATTGATGACACTGGGCGTGCCATACCACGATCCAAAGCATACCATATCCTCGTCTTTCAATGCCTTTGGTGAGATGATCCGCATTTTGCCTGTCTCACTTGTCCTCAAGGCCTGTAGACTCTTAAGGAACTCATGATGCGTCGGGCCTCCACCTCCGGTGCCCAGGACACCGCAGCCAGTCGAAATCAGCTCGAGGTCTACCTCAGAAACGTACCAAACACCATCTTCCACATTTGGTCGGTACGTCTCGAGGTCTACATGGAGTGATGGCTTTGTTGTGGGACTTAAAGCATCGGGGACACTTTCCTTCACCGCCTCGTCCTCCTGTTCCTCCTTTAGAGCAGTGTCGCCGCTCTCTGGAGGAAATACAGGATTCTCCGGCACGCAAAGCTTGCCCACAGCCCTGACTTGGATTCTCATAGCCCCGTTATCGACGTACTGCAATGGCATCTTGTTCACCTCCACGATGCGCACATCGTCCGCTGACGCGCCCTTCTGAACAGCCATGTCGACTGCCTTCTGGCAAGTCGCTGCGACAACAGATTTCTCATCTCTGCCCTCCAAGATTTCGATGACGTCGACCTCTCCAGAGATTTTACCAATCGCGGCTCCAACGGCATTGGCCGCGCCTTGGTGAATCGGCTGGATGCACTTTTCGACGCCGTCTAAGTCCTCCGTGACGAGGAGCGCTCCTCCGCCCACCAAAAGAACGTGCACCGGGGCGGCAGATACTTTCATCTGCTCAATGACACCCTCGAGCATGGTTTTGATCTTCCGACGCGCCTTCTCAATTGTTTCGGCAGGTACCTCTTTGATCAGACCGGCGTCTCCGAGTTGAGCCTTGCCAGAGGCCACGACAACGTCCGTTGCAGTCAGCGTGGAGCCGCCAAATACTCTTGACTGCTGCGTGAGGAAGTGACCAACCGACCCAGGACCAACAGTAACGTCTCCTGACGTAGGGTGCACGTCCACCTTGCTACCACCGCCAAGACCAATGGAGACGACCTCGGGCATGGAAAAAGCCGTCCTCACCCCGCCGACCTCGACAAACCCAGGGGCCTGCCTCGGGAAACCTGATGGAAGTAAGGCGCAGACATCTGTTGTTGTGCCACCGATATCGACCACCAAAACTTGCGGCTCAACGACATCGGCAACTGAGGCATCAGAAGGATCTGTGGTCATTATCTTGACCTTGTCCAGGCCTGCAAGAAAGGCTGCACCGGTCATACTATTCGTTGGACCGCTGGCGAACGTCTTGATAGGATACTCCGCTGCAGTATCCGCATCGATGAGCGTGCCGTCGTTCTGCGAAAGGAACAGTGGGCAAGCCAGCCTCAGACGAGTCATTGCTCGCTTGAAGCCACGCGTAACCTTCTGCGCTGTTCTGAGGATGGCTGCATTGAGAATCGTGGCATTCTCTCGCTCGAGCAAGCCAGGCGGGCCAATGTCATGAGAGCAGACGACGTCCAACCCCGGCGCTTCTTCCAGGATAATCTTCTTGCAGGTCTCCTCGTGCACGCCAGCATGATCCAGAGGCGCGAAAACACCAACGAGCGCAACTGCTTGCACACCGGCAGCAACAATCTCTCTCGCAGCCTTTCTGATTTGCTCATGATCTAGCGGCGCAATCTCTCGGCCGTCAATCTCCAGCCCGCCGTCCAGGTAATACACCCCTCCGTCTAGGATTCTCCTCAGGCCAGACGGGAAGTCAGAGAAGGGCGGGATCTGTCTCGTGAAAGGGCCACAAAGGCGGATGACAGCAACGCGGCTGAGTCTGCGGGTGTCGGCCTCGACCAAAGCATTGATGAAGTGCGTCGTGCCGATTGTGACGCTGAGAACTTTTTTTTGGTCGACAGCAGAGGTCGTCAGGACTTCTTGTATTGCTGACTCGATGCCACTGGTTATGTCCGGTGTCGTTGAGGCTTTGTGAGATGCGAGAACGCCGCGGCCGGGGGTGTTGGGGGCTGTGATGTCGAGGATGGCAGCATCGGTGTTTGTGCCGCCAACGTCGACGCCGATACGGTAAAGAGACATGATGGCTGGGGTTTGTGATTGCCGGGCCGATAGGGTGTGTTGTTTGTTGCGTTCGTCTAGGAAATGCGTGTCTTTTTATCCTGACGATTGTAGGTCGCTGTTCTCAGTTGGCCGACTGCTTAACTGAGAGCCACGATGTCAGTTGAAGCATCAACATTTCCATCGAGGGGTCTAAGCGATTAGATCGGGGAACCTTCGGCGTCGTGTTTTCATTGTGTCAGTGGATTGAAGCCATCAACACCCATGAGTGGTCGGCTTTCTCCCGCCGGCCCCATGCTGCGGGAAGTTGCCCGATCGAAGCCCACCGCGATCGGCCAACTTGTTTTAGCACAGGGTGACCCCAGCTAGTCTCCGCAACAACGCCCTAGATAACGGCCCTGGTCAAAATTGGCAGTGATAAGTATTCCCGTTAGCGCCGCGTGGTTGAGGTGATCCAATGCCGAGATAACGATGCCGGGCCTGGAGATTTATATGACTCTGGCTCTGCACCTTGGGCCGCCATTGTTGATCGAGAAACGACGGACGTAGGCAGCTTATTGTCGCACTACTCAAAGAAGTGTGCCGCCATAATTTCAATCAACAATGGGGTTCCTGCAGAGGGTGGAACTCCCCTTTGTTTCCCGATGGATCGTGAGTTGACCCGCCTCCGCATTTCTACACGGTGGCACCACCACTCGGATGCTGGTTTTGAATGCTAACAACGCGGCAGAACGACGACATTCGCCCTATCGAGTCTAAGAGGCGAACATGGGGTTTCCTGATGTTCCATAACTTTTGTGAGCAAGCACACCAATGCGCGGAGAACGTCGGCTTACCCCTGACTAGGGCTTTTGGTGAACTGCAACATCACCACCTACCTCACGGGGAGTGCTTTGATCCCGCTTGGCCTGACTTGGTGGCAAGCTTTCATATGTGAGATTCCGGCTGTATCGGAATCAAAACGACTCGCTGACGGGCTGCAGGTATCGTGCTGGGGAACCTCATTGCAACGGGCGTTGTAATCATCAACTCTCTCCCTGGAAGCTATTACCACCGTATGTTGCCCGTCTTCCATATTGAACACGTGGGATGAGCTGATGATTGTAGTCGGATTTCCTGTCTTCAGCCGGGCAGTATGGGGGATGTGGGGGTCCCAATTCGTGATCTGGAATCGAATCTTCCTCTCGCTTGGTGAGTCTCTGAGGCCCTGAACCACCCCGTTCCAGCTAACAAATGTACTCCAGTCTGGTACGTCGTAGGGAAACCGAGCATTTGCAACGCATGAACTAAGACAGCATCACAGGTACGGCTTCACAGCTTGGGTCGGTGGCGAATGCGTCTACCTCATCCTCCTGTCCTGGGATCCGCGCCTCGAGTCCCACATCCCCAACACGATCCCCTCAGACACGGGCATGACGACAGCGCAATTCGTTTCCTATATCATCTTCAGTGTGATTAGTTTGCCGGTGATATGGATCCGCCCGCACCGCCTCGAGATGTTCTTTCGCTTCGCCTGCTCGATCACGCTCGTTTTCTTTCTCGTTCTCCTCATCTGGGCCCTCGCGACCATGGGACCTGCTGGCTTCGGCGACACCATAACATCTGGCTCTCCCCTTCCCAACACCGGAGGACCGGACAGCGTGGCGTGGCTGATGGTGTATGGCATTGTCTCGACGATTGGGTCCATCGCTGCCGGAATTTTAAACCAAAACGACTACTCTCGCTTTGCAACTCAACCCAAGCATGCCATCCTGGGACAAGCCGTGTCTTTCCCGTTCTACGGCATCTTCAGCTCGTTGATCGGCATCCTGGTGACGGCCGCGACGCAGGATCGATTCGGTGGTGAGGCCATTTGGAATCCACCAACGCTCTTTGCACAGCTGCTGGCGCAGAACGAGACGGCGGGGACACGTGCGGCATGCTTTTTCGCTGGGCTGTGCCTCGTCATCTCCCAGATCGGTGTAAACGTGCCCGGCAATGCCCTCGCTGGAGGCTTTGACCTTGCTGCGACGTTCCCGAGGTACCTCAACATCCGTCGTGGGGCGTACCTCACGGCCATCTTCAGCGTCATTGTCAACCCTTGGCGGCTTGTGAACACGGCCACGACGTTCTTGACGGTGCTGTCGAGTTACAGTGTCTTCCTTGCGCCGATGACTGGCCTCATGATTTCCAGCTACCTAGTTGTGAACAAGAGGAAGATCGATGTCGATGATCTTTACCGTGGCGACCCAGGAAGCATATATTGGTTCTCGTATGGATGCAATTGGCGTGCCCCTGTAGCAGTAAGTCGCTGATGCTTGAATGAGAGAGAGTCATACTGACCATGAGAAGTGGCTGGTCGGCGTGGTACCCTGCATGCCTGGATTTGTGGCAGCGGTAGATACCTCGGTGACAGTTAGCCCTGCAGCAACCGAGCTCTACTACATGTCGTACGTGTATGGACTTCTGTCTAGCGGGCTTGTCTACGCCGTGCTGCACCGAGTGTTTCCGGCAAAGGCGCTGGACTCTTTCGTTAAGACAGCACCATCCGCGAGAGAGCTTCAGGAGTTCCATCTTGGAAAGTGGGATGTTACGTTGGCAGAAACACCCAATGTCGTCGATGTGCTTTCGGGCCACGGGGGTAAGACTGGAGAGACCGTCGCGACAAAGACGGACGTGTAATGTTTCTTTTTCCCGGAGTCTCGGGGGTTGAGGCAGGGAGATTTTCGATGACTTCCGCATGGTGAAAGAAAATGGTACTTGTCGGGCAGGCGCACCTCCCCACGTTATTGTGTCGTGCCTTCCTCCGCTGCTGCTTCCCTTCTGCCGCTCCTTCTCAGAAATGCGACCATACCTACTTAGGGAACAAATCACCTTCGGATCGCAACAGCTACCGGGACATCTTTCTGGCATATGGCCTGGTCGGTAGAATAGCACCTAAAAATATACCGTTGATCAGATGGCTCTGTTCACTTCTGCACGGCGCTCTGGTTCGATGCTCAATATGGGCACAGAGCGTAGAAAACTGAAAAGGTTTTTTTGCTTCTTTAATCGATATCCTGAAGTACTTGAAACACCTTAGATGTGATTTTCTTTTGACGTAGCCCTTTTTAGAAGCCGTCGTGAGTTGACCGAGAGGATGCAGTATCGTGAGGCCATCACGTGGGTGACGGGGACCGGCGGCCGCTCCCCGCCTTGGGGTTGCAGTGATGGATGCAACCCCAGAAATCCACTAACAGCAATGACAAACCACCACTAACAGTGGCAGGTCCGACCATCGGCTAACTGGACCCTGAGATATCGGCCAACTCTCCCTCAGCCAACATCGGCCAACTTCCCACCCAAACCCAATCCACGATCTTGAGTTTCGTCCATCAATCTGTTACACATCACAAAGTATGTCGACCAATGGCAGTACACGGGATGCGCGACGACGCAAATTTAAAGTGCAGAGCGAATTTGGCAGCGCTAGGCAGTGGAGGAGTCGCAAGAACAGACCCTGCGATATTTGCCGGAAGAGGAAGACCGTGTGTGTCATCACATCTGTGCCGCCTTGTACGTATCGACATCCTCCAACCCCGAACAATCCGATTGACTGAAGACAAGGTCTTTTCTGCAAGGGGCGAGGACTGGAGTGCACATCAACCACACCCTCGGGTCCATCCTCCTCCACACCAACAGTAGCGATCCCCGCCCGCCCTCGAACACCCGATGCACTGCTGCTAGACTCTGCACATCCGGCGACACCAGCATCTGCTGGTCGGGGACGCGATCATATTTCATCAAACATAGATACGAGTCTTGCCACCAGCCATTCACCACCCTGCGATGCCGGTCAGAATGCCAGTCATGACCCTGCCGTTGCCTCTCCTGTCGCTGGCCCTCGCCTGGGCGCAACAGAGCTATGGACCCTGGAAGACAACGAGAATCGGACAGCCCACAGCATGGGCCCGGCTGCAGAGCAAGATACCTACGTCCTTGACTCCATTCCATCGGGCGTCATGAGCAGCCCGGATGATGTAGATGCCGATATGATCCAAGTCTACGCCGGTACCAAATACCCCTGGGACCCTCCAGTCCACTTCTGCCTACTCCAAGACGAGTTCGCGCCACACGACAACGCCGCAAAGCAGACTGCCTCAAACGCCATCGAGGGTCTCGTGGGGCCATACGGACCTATTCTAGTCAGGCTCTACTTCAAGCATGTTCATCCCGTCCTCCCGATCCTCTCCAAAGGGAGGTTCCTAAGGCAGTACGCCTCCGATAAGACCAAGCTCCCAGCGTCCCTCAGAGGGGCAGTATACGCGTTGGCCTCCGTTTTCGAGAAGAAAGACCCATCCCTGAAGGGACCCTTCCCTTTTCAGCAACACCAGCTTGCCGATTACGCGACCGACTCTCTGCAGCGAGAGCTTGACTCTCCAAACCTGGCCAAGTTACAGGCTAGCCTACTCCTGCTACACGTCAAGCCCAACCATGTCGACAGCATTGAGCATCCACGGACATGGACCTCGACCGCCGAGGGTGTGGCTATAGCGCAAATGATCGGACTACACCAGGATCCAGAGCGGTGGTCCCTCGCACCCTGGGAAAAGAGGCTGCGCAGGAAGCTCTGGTGGGCGACGTATGTAACAGACGTATGGTCGGCCGTATGCCACGGGAACCCACCGCACATCTATCCAGCATCCTTCAATACTTCTGCGATCGCGATGGAAGATTTGAGAAGCGACGAAGATCTGTCCGAAGACCTCCAAGTCGTGGTCGACCCTATCAGTGCTCGTTTCCATGTGTCCACCGGAGCGCGCTTTCTAGAGTTGGTGAAAATTAGTAAAATGGTGAGAGATCTGATTGATTATAGTTTGTAAGTATACTTTCCCTTTGGATGGGTTCTCGGCCTTCGGGATTCGACAGACTCATACCCTTCAGTCAAGTGCCGAGACTACGGCCACCGGGGCCTGAGGAAGCTATAGATCACGCGCGATTGCTTGAGATGAAAGAGGCACTCAGGGACTGGGGAGACATGCTACCCCATGTTCTGCTAATGCCCTCTCCCGAAAGAACAACCGGCTCATCCAACAATGGTACGTTGCATCGACCTCCAAAAGAAAAGAGCCAAGAATGGCTGACGAATAGAGCTAGCACCCCTTCACCTGGCCTACCATGCCCATCAGGCTCTTCTGTTCCGGGCGCTCATGAGCCCGGCGACGAATGAGGCGAAGAACGACCCCTCTTCGAACCTTTGCCGCTGGTTTGGTACGGCCGTGGCCAAGTTTCAAGGCTTCGCGAGATTCATGGAAGAGGTCACGGCCGAGGATCTGCAGGGTTTCTGGGGGCGCCGTATGTCAAGCTTCAATCCAGTGTTGTCCTTCACACCAATCATTAGACTGACTTTTGACTGCAGATGCTCGGTCTCAACTGATACTTTGCGGGAACTTCATCATCTTCCTATTCCTGCAACAGCCCAAGTCTTCAGATCTTCAGTCCGCCTGGAGTCTAGTCCAGACCCTTCGCTTATCCTTGTACAGGCTCGAGAGCCAGGCAGATGACGTGGCAAAGTTGCTGATTCGGCCTGTGTTGTTGCGCATAGAGTCACTTTTCTCCCAAGGACCAGAGCTCATACGACAGTATCATTCAGCGAGAGTGGCCGCATCCTCGGCACAGGGGGACGTAGGGCCCTCGTCCCAAAGCCAGTAGCCTCATGATATAAAGGTATTCATCTTGATTCATTATTCTTTACAGCCAGGAACTCCTCATTATGCCAAGGGATGCAATACTGACAATGCCAGGAAGTTTGGCTTACTTCTTGTCCTCCATGCCCTCGCGGAGGATCTCGATCTGCCTCTTGATCTCGACCCACAGAATAAGCTTGTCCAAACCCTCATCGTCAGCTGCAGCGTCAACGACACCGAGCCAGTCGTCCTCCAGCTGCTCCGTCAGAGCCTCGATATCATCAATCTTCCGGTCATCCTCCTTTTGCGCGATGGCCAGAAGAGCAGCAACGAAGGCCTCCTGGATGTACGCAAAGCTGAACTTGTCGGTGATCTTGGCAATGGCAGTGCAGAGCTTGTCGGGGAACTCGATCTCCTTGTTGCTCTTGAGCTTCTTCTGCCAGAATTTGCAGTATGCAGCGCGCTGCTCGAGGTCGGGGTCGGGGAAGTAGTACTTTCGGTCGAAGCGAGATGGGCGTTTCTGAAATCGGTCAGTCATTGGCTGGCGCCTTCACAGCAGTACTGGCGGACTTACAGAGATACCAGGGTCGAGGCGATCCAGGTGATTTGTGCTCCCGATGACCAAGATACCGTCGTTCGCCTTGAGCCCATCCATCTCGTTCAGGAAGTAGCTCCTCACATCGTCTGACACAATTGTGTCAAGGTCCTCAAAGACCAAGTAGCAGGGTGCAAACTGACGCGCCTTGCCAAAGATCTGTCCAAGCGAGTACTCCGGTCCAGCGTACGAGGTCAAGGTCCGCACGTACAGCGTAGGGATCTTCTTTTCGTACAGCATGCGCATCGTCGCCTTGATGGAGATGGTCTTGCCGTTGCCTGGCGGGCCGTGGTAGATCAGACCGCGTTTCCACGGGACCTTGAGGTTCTGATACGTCTCGCGCGAGTTGTAGAATGACAGGTGGTCGTCGATCAGCGCCTTCTTCATGTCGGCGTCGAGAATGACATTCTCCCACGACGCGTTCCTCGTGCTCTCGAAGAGGTCACGGCTCTTTTGCCAGGAGCCCTGGTCGTACACCCACACCTCGTCGTGCAAGTCCTCGCTCCACGATCCGGCAGCGAGGACGAGGCGGTCGACATGGTAAGTCTCGGGGGCGAGGACGTAGTAGTTCTTGGTAGTGACATAGCCCGTGGTGCCGTCGCGGCCGTCGACGAGGTAGACGATGAACTCGTGGCCTTGCCACTTGTAGAGGTACTTGCCGTAGACGATGCTGTTAGCGAGAGCGCCGAGGTTGCCATCCATACGGCGGGCAGGGGGCAGGTAGACGGTCCATTCTAAGGAATCGGTGCCGTTGCCGCTGTCATCGTTGAGGGGCTCGTAGGAAGCGAAGCCAGCGGCGGCGTACGACAGCAGGTCGCAGGAGGCGGCGCCGTAGCCCAATTGCTCGGGGACGACGACGAGCTGCAGGTTGGGGTACTGGGCTTTGAGGGCTTTGGTAACGACGAGATCTGTGGCAACGCGTTTGGCGGAGGAGTGGTCGAAGTAGGCAGATGTCGTGGCGTCGGAAGGCGGTTCCGAGGAGGACGCGGGTTTGGGAGTCGTGTGGGAAGTAGAGGGAGAGGTGGTCGCTGTCGTTGTCGGACGGGGAGTGAGGCGGGGAGGTTGGCGATTAGGGACTATGGCGGGAGTGATGGGGTAGTCATCGTGAGTCGTGTTCCAGCGAGGGAAGGCCGGCATCTTGGCGGTGTTTGACGATGTGTTGTTTTGGTCAATTGAGCTTTGGGATTGAAGCTATCGCCGGGAGACTGAGATGCGAAAGTTGGAGAATGGAGAGAGCTAAGGTACGAGCTGCAAGGCGGGGGAATCTCAGCTCCAGGTTATCGAGGTGACCGGGGGCGGCTGCCTAATGATCGTCGTAATTAGGAAGATGGAGGAGGAGGTTGGAGGGCCGCCGTATGGGGAAGCTGTGCGACTGTGCCGCTGCCCCTGTGGTGAGATGACGTTGTGCCATTCGCTGTGGAACTCCACTGCTGAGAGCTAGGGGGAACTGCGCCCCGCTACCTAGACAGGGGATAGTGATCGTCCTGGGACGCAGAGCGATTGGAGCTTGGCTCAGCTTCGATACGAGGCGGATGTGTTTGTCTTACTTGTGTTACCTGTGTAGTCGTCCGCCTGGCGACCCGATTCTCTCAATTGGTATGTTTTGGCACAGCTCAGCCACTGGATGTTTGATGCCGATGACGGAGAAGCGATGCAATGACGGCGCGATTCAGATAGGAGCGGGAGAATTGGCACCGAGGTTGTCTTCTGGGTTTAAAGTTGCAGTGATATGGATTGCGAATGACCGAAGTTTTGCCTTGGAAATGGGTTTAATCGGGGCCGCTTGTTTTGGAACGGGCAGGTGCAGGCGCGCGATGCCGGCAGCCGGGCCGCGTTCTCCGCGGAACGGGGCCGGGTGGGCCGCTTGTTGTCTCTCCCCGGCATCAGTGCATGTCGTGCTGCCGTGGTACGGGCTGGATGTCCGGGGTGCCCCGTTCTTTCCGGCCACACACCGATACTGGACCCCCGGTGTCGCCGTGTGCTTTGTATGATGTGCGTCAGCCGATCTGCCTCCGGGCCGAGCCGTTGCTGGTGAACTCTGCCAATCCTTTTGCTTCTGTCACCTTTGGTTTAGATACATAGGTAGCCTTTTGTCTCGCAGCATTCCATACCATCATCTGAAGCTTTAGTTACATACGATGTCTATCAGTAGACAGGAAGGTTTAACTTATTATTCATAAATCAGGCCCCCTCCTGGTCGCATCTTCTGGCCGACTGCCTTCCAGCGGCACTGATTACCCTTTCGAGCAGGAGAGTTGAAGGAAGAAAGACGATGAACTGCTTTGGCAGCGTTCAGTGGTACCTCCATCAGGCCTGCAAGCTACTTTCTCAATCCCTTCACCGAGCCTTAGTTCAGGACGTTGATTTATTGACCAATAACTAACTATTCACCTTGCCTGGAACCGTGTCAGTGGAGCATCGGCAATGGTTCCAGGCCGCGGTGGAGCTCCACAAGCTGTATGCCACCCTTGCCAGCCTCTGTTTCGGAGCGGTTTGAATTACAGAGCCGTTAACTTGGACTTTTATCCTGCGAGGTCCTCGGAACCCGTTCGTCGTGGGTGCCGCGATAGACCGGTCTTCCCACCGCAGCTCGCCCGTTTGACCCGGGTGATTGCGGTCGACTGTCCACGGCCGTATTGAAGCCATTCCCAACGTCCATGCCGCCCAACCCGATCATCACCACCCACACTGCCGGTCTACCCGTCCACATGGTCACCAAGTGACATCGCCCTCGGTTTCGTCCCGTTTGAGCCGCATCCCAGCCCGAACGATCTCCCCCCCGCCGATCGCCTGCAAAATCCCCCGCGCCGAGGGGGCGATCAATCGTTCCAGCCATCGCCGGTCCCCTTGGCGTGCATCACCGCGCCCATCGCGAGCAGCTCGCTTCCCCACGTGCACCTCGCCGACCCGACATGCTGGCCTCGGGGAAAAGAAAAAAATACTCCATGTCCATGACACAGGTCAACACAATCCGAGAGAAGAGAACAGCAAAAAGTCGCCGCACCAAGCGCCAGAAAGCGGCCCCAGCTCGCGCCTCCCTCGCACGCCTCTTCCCAGTTGACACGTCTCAGCGCCGATGGGTCAACCTTGCCGCTCGGCCAAGTCCGGTCTCAGACTGGCATCAAAACCCACGCCGTCGTTCCACCTTCTTCCCACCCAGCGCGCTCTCGCCCTCTGCAAAAAGGCCTTTCTTTACTGCTAAAGGCGCGAGAAAAAAGCGGTCCTTCGAACTGTTCCAGCGTCAAAAGTCGCCGTCTGGGCGTTGCCCCCTTCGTGTAGCTTCTGGAACCTTAAAACTGGCAGTTAACGCTGCTTCAAATAGATTGCAATCTGCGGCACCTGTTCGTGTTTGCTCCTTCCTCTGTTCTGCTGCCAGGGTGAGAAAGACATATTGAATGATAAATAGTAGATCATTGCCATTTGGAACGTATCACTTCCGTCCGGACTTTCTCAGACGAAAAACACAACAGTCACATTTCACGAAAACGATTCCATCCAAAGAAAAACATCATCATGCAGATTTCAAACTTCTTGTTCCTGACCGTCTTCGGTCTGGCGACTACCGTCGTGGTGAGCTTCACCATCCCTTCCTGCGATTCAGTGATGGGAGGCTAATGCATCACAGGCCCAGCAGGGAACGTGCACGGCAAAGGGCGAGTGCCAGGCTGGTAACGTCAAGCTCTTCTGCACCTCGGGCAGCTGTGCGAAGAAGGAGGGGCAGACGTGTGAGAGGAGCGGAAATTCAGCGAACTGCCCGAAGTGAGCGGTCCTTTCCCGGCAAGAGGATGGGCGAAGGAGGGTTGAGGTCTCGAATGGCAACGGCCATCGATATCTTCTACCATCTACCGGTGTCGGTTGGAGGCGATCTGAGAATGCATGGAGCGCCGGAGTTTGGGGGGAAACTTGGAATTACGTCGAATGAGTTATGATCGCATGAGTTCGTCTACCAGTAGACACAGTCACAATATCACTGCAGACATGATCTGTTCTAGAATGTGTTGTGGGTCAGCACTAGTAAACTGTGTGCCCCTTGTTCAGCAACAGACGAATATGAGGGCAATACGCATTTGGGGCTTCACATGAGGTACGGTGAACTCGGAGACTTGGTGGAAGCTTTGCGAGTTCTGATGACACCCATCTAATGGTCCGCTCGGTCTTCTGATCTTACCTGCAGCATGATGCATGCTCCTACATCAACGACAAAATCTCAACACTTATTTACTAATGGCCGTTTAGAACCTTTTGTGAAGTCCGAGGCACTGGCTGGGCTTCCAAACCTTCAGGGTCACCGGATACGGCGGATACACCCAACCTCATTCAATGGTCCATTCCATGACCAACATGGCATTCCACCCACACATGGACAGAAGTGTTATTCGACAACGCCGTACCAATAGAGGTCTCTGGTATCTCTCTGCAAACATCGCGTGAACGGCATTTACCGTCAGCAGCCAGTAAAGGGCCAGCCGTGGCTTGGCCAGATGCGCCGCCCATGTCAGCCCCAGGAGCCGTTGCCTCTGACGGAAAGTATCATTACGCCTCCGCCAACGCATTCACAGGATATACCGACTACATCTCTCAATCTTAATTGAAAGACAAATGGTGGCGCATATCACCTGTCCCCGAAGGCAGTCGCAGGATGTCCAAATGCAACGCATCTCGGCCTCGGCCTCGGCCTGTCGTTCGTGTTCGCGTCGTCGAACATCAGGGGGAATCGGCTCCCCGACGCTGAGCGGAAGCCGCCTTCTCCGTTGACCCATTCCGGTTGTTCAGGGCCCGGGGGACCGAGCGGCGCACTTTGAGGGGGAAAGGCACAAAACATCGGGCGGCGTGAGTCGCTGTGGCGTCAGAAACGTGTTCGCAGGGTTGTACGCGCTTGGGTAGTGGTCGATCTATTCCAGCTTTACCCCGAATTTTACGAATATGGATGTTGACATTACGTCGTGAAGGAGGTCATCATAAACTTGATCAAGATTGATGAAACATTGGGGTATGTTGAAGGTGGTGTTGCTGATTGCACCACGCCATCACGGTCGACAATCGTCGTCGCACACATGTAAGCTGCAGGTTCTCCTTCGATGCATGCGTGCTGACCTCGAAATAACCTACTATCGCTTGGTTCAGACTCAAGCCATTACCGCAGCCCTAAATGGACATGCGGCTAATAGAAAGTTCCCAGCTCTCGTCAGCCATAACTTAAGAGTATGCAGGACTTCGGAGCGGCTGAAAGGTCCCTCCCCATCACCACCCCGCTTCCTCCATGATGTCAACGTCACTTTAGCAATGGCCCGAGTTCCCGCGAGAGTCAGTGCTTTTCCGGGGTCGAGAAGGGCCTCCCCTGAGAAAATAGTCCCCGACATGTTGCATCGCGCAGCGCGAGGGCTAAGCACTAGCCCACGCAGCTACGTGAGACATGCTGTGGTGCGCCCGGACATTGACGCGGAGTCATCGGCCGTCAGATATATCAGCCGCTTCACGCCTATCAACGCGTGCCACCGCATATTGAATGTGACTGCAGGACGGGCCACAAGGGCGCACCTGCTCCTGCGGGATGGAGAAAGCTTATGCGAATCCATCCTCCTCCTGTGTGGCTTTATCCAGCGAGCGAGCCAAGCGCGCGCCGTTTCGGCCAGCCGTAGAGGCGAGGTGTCGGCAGACCAAGGTCTGGCAACGGCCGACTAGCGAAAACGCCGTCGGGCTGAGGCTGTGAGACATTTGTGTCTCTCGGGCTTCCCCAAAAGCCTCATCTGGTGTCTGGGGGATAGTCGTCCCGATTGGTGGTGGTGGCGTACTAAGATCTGCGGCCCGATCGTTAGCGGGAACGTCCGTGGGAGTTGTCTTTGGCGCGGACGTGTTTGGTCCTGCGAGAGGATGAGGG
Organism: Colletotrichum sp. SAR 10_66; assembly: GCA_028639655.1. Classification (NCBI taxonomy): domain Eukaryota; kingdom Fungi; phylum Ascomycota; class Sordariomycetes; order Glomerellales; family Glomerellaceae; genus Colletotrichum; species Colletotrichum sp. SAR 10_66. The sequence goes on along the minus strand of JAQIUS010000099.1, from coordinate 46,465 downwards.
GTCCTTGATGTTTAAGAAGGAGAGAATGCCCCTCCTGGGTGTTGGATGCATGTGTGTATCACGGTCAGCAGTCCCCGCGAACCGTTTGTCGACATGGCTCTTCACGCGGAGTATCCCGAATTTCCCCCAAAAGTCGACATCAGGGGCCAGATTTACGATGTGCTTCCAAATACTTCGTCTACCGACTGGGCCAACGTCGATGCTAGCAAGGTGGGATTGAGCGTCGTCTCTGAGCTGTCCGAAGGCCTCCAGGGAAGACACCAACCTTCCGTTGCCAAGCTATTCACTGGAAATACGACCGGGACGCACTGGAAAGATACGCTCGCACTGACGGCTCATCTACGGACCTTCAATGGCGGCAAGACGGTCGCCGCCGCGCTCGTGGAGCTCAGCCACCTGCGGAGGATCACTGCGGTAGAGTTTGGTGCAGCGCAAGTGGTAAAGGCAAATGAGGAGCTGGTACGTTATTTGTCGCTAAAGAGCTGGAGAATACACATCAGCATGACTGACCTCGAATAGGCGTGGGTCCACTGTAGCTTCTACTTCAGCACGCAGTCCCCGAGAGCTCGATGTAGAGGAAAGCTCATGTTAATCCCCGACGGGGCCGACGGCGAATGGAGGATCTGGTCGATGAGTACATGGTTGACGAATTTCGAAGACCACATGGAGGACGAGACTCTGTTGCGGCAGCCTTCGATACCGTTACCTGCGGAGACCGACTTTCGGACCGACGTGCTCGTCATCGGGGGAGGCAACGCGTCAGTGCCTCTTGGATGTTACATAAACCTCTGCTAACATATAATAAGTGGTGTTATTCTGGCGGGAAGACTCAAGGCACTTAACGTCGACTATGCCGTCGTCGACCGAAACAAGCAGGTTGGGGATAACTGGCGCTTGAGATATGACTGCATGCGCTTTCATACCTTCAAGTCGTTTTGCCAAACCCCATACATTCGTAAGTACCCGAGACGACCCCCTCTCTGTCTGCTATAGAAGGCTCAATACTAAGTCCGACCCATCTCGCAGCATACCCCGACGAGGCAAGCGATGCTTTGACGAAACATGAGCTGGCCGACCAGATCCACGCTTTTGCTCACGAATTTGACCTAAACCAACGGATACTTCACCAGTCCTCGATTGTTGCCACCTCGTTTGATGCAGGCAAGAAGTTGTGGAGCGTGAAAATCGCTGATGGTGTACGGGGGTGCGAACGAGAGGTCAAATGCCGATGCATCGTCGTGGCGACAGGCGCTGGATTCTCGGGGGTAAACGTGCCTGATCTTCCGGGTCGTGATAAGTTCAGGGGCGCTATCATCCACTCGACAGAGTATGGTAATGGAAAACAGCTAGTAGACGCTGGGGCCAAGGTATGTGGCAACCCACCTAACCATAAAAGAGTCCATGCTAACAGTTCCGCAGTCTGTGATCGTGGTTGGCTCCGCGAACACCGCATTTGACATCATGCCAGACTGCCACAAGGCCGGCCTCCAGACGACCATGATTCAGCGATCTCCAACTTACGTCGTTCCGATGTCCTACTTCGCCCATCCCATGGGGCTCGGGGCTTACGAGTTCCTACCCATCGAGGACTGCGACGCTGTTGTCAGCGGAGGGCCTCTAGCAGTTGGAGGTCCTCTGCTCGCCCTTTGCCATGGTATGCAGGCGATCGAGGAGCCGTAAGTGTTCATGCATGAGAAATGTTGATTCGTTCGGCCGCTAACACACATTAGAAAACGATACGACGAAGTCAGAAGGGCAGGTCTGCAGGTCGAAGACTCACTCACGGGCGACCTTTTGATCAATCTCATCGATCGTTGCGGCGGGCATTTTGTCGATATGGGCAAGGGCATTGAGCTCATTACCACCGGCCAAGTGGGCATCCGCTCGGGGGTCGTTCTGGCAGGCTATACAGCTGATGGCGTGCTTTTGAGTGACGGCAGTGAGGTCAAGACCGATGCTGTTGTTTGGTGTACAGGCTTCGGAAATTTGGACGTCAGGAAGAGCCTTCCGGATATCCTCGGAAAGGGGGCGGAGCAGTTCGCTAGCAAGATGGAGTCGACGTGGGGTGTAGACGCCGAAGGAGAGACTCGTGGACTCTGGAAGCGCCAACCTGACGTGGACAATATCTACGTGTTCGCCGGTGGAACAGGCCAGCATCGATGGTTTTCGAAGGTGATTGCTTTGCAGATCAAAGGGACGCTGGAGGGAATTTTCCCGGAGGCGTATCGGCGGACTCCTGGGGTTGAAGAGACGACTCTCAAGGAGACTAATGGGGTTCATTTACACTCTAACCTGTGAATTACACAAGACGAACATAGCAGGCCCGGTACATAAGATTGAAAGATAGGACTAGAAACTCATTCTAGAAATACAGGCTGAAGGTCTATATTATCATGTATCCCTTCTCCGTACATGACCCCATGCACATAACAGTCGCCAACGAGTGTATACCTCCCATCCCCAGGTGTTTTTGAACTGCCGCGGCGTACCAAGAAAGGTACTATTCCACCGGCAAATATCCAAATCTCGTCTCCCGGCTGAACTCCCTCTCCTAACCCAAATAGCCCTGAGTCCGTTATGAAAAAAGTTTGGCCGATAGTAGCGACGAAGAAGGCGTCTTGGAAGCCCGCAAAGTTGACATGTTGGCGACCTATTTCGGTCTTTTCATCATGTCCAGTTGCGCACAGCCATTTTAGAAAGACTTCATAGCACGATGTATCTTCAGATGTTGCGCGCCTGTCGTTGTCTGGCTCTTCGAAATCGAGAATCGTATCTCTGATGATGGTTCTCCAAAACGCATCGCCCTGAGAGCCTCCTCGCGGGTAAAGGTTATCGCTAGGGGAGATATCAGAGATACCTCCCTTTCGCTTCCAACGAAGCAGCCCTTCTGCCTCATGTCCTTCTGAAAAAGGCCGCGATGCTGTCTTGACGAGACCCATCTTTCTCCCTCTTAGCTCCAGGTAACTTCCGTCACGTCGATACCACACATTCAATCCCCCACAGGCTCTAAATCTGTCGCACAGGTTGATTCTCCTGGTTGTACTGTGAAAGTACCTGTCCTGGGGGTCACCTATCAGGTCAGGAACCCAAGATGGCATATCCGGGCGCCGCATCCTTGGACCAGCTAATATCATCAGACCCTCCTCGGCTCTGATGAAGAACTCGGTTGCATAAGAGAAGAACTTTGCTGCGTCGCTCGTGTAGTCGGGCGTGATTCCAATGCCAGCGAAGAGACCTAATACTCCGCAGATCTTGTCGCGCGGGTCCGTCGCTTCCTTCGGCCGGAGCATCCACAAGGTTTTCCGAAACAGGGCCGTTAGTCTATTCCCATTGTGGGCTCCGTGATCGTGGTGCTGATTGCGTATAGCGTTAAGGCCCATGTCAGCGCGTCGTATGCTCATCATTTCACCCCAAAGATCGCTTGTCATCCGCCAGGAGACGGTGAGATGACAGCAACACCCTGATGGAAGATGAGAAATGTAGCTATGGTAGAAGTCCGTGATCAAGTGTCCGGGCACAGCGACATTGCCGACGATGACCTGCGAGTCCCGGGCGAGGACGAATTCTTGGACGATCCACATCCGCGACCACCACGAACAGCTCATGAGGTCCAGGAAAGCCTGCCATGCTGCGTGGTATATTTCAGCCACAACAAACTGTCCTTCTTGGTTCACTGCGAAAATCTCTTTCGAGTCCCAGTGCCCGGGTTCACCCAGTAACTGTAGGACAGTGAAGGCTGCCGCAGCCTCCGTTTCCGTGTCGTCGAAGGGTTCACGTCTGCCGAAATTCCCAATGCTAGCGTGATTTGCAACGTACCGAGGCCCGTCTTCGAGTAAACCAGGAGACCTGTCAAGGCCTTTCAAGCTATCCGAAAGGCTGTCGCCGAGCCAGATGAAAACCTCAAACGCATTTTCGTAGATGTGGTTCATTATCGAGACTTGCTGAGTTCTTTCCGCGTTGTCCTTCTGATTGATACATACGGCGTCGACCCATAGAGCCACGGAAACTCTCGACTTCCGAAGCCTGCGTAGAGCATTATATAGGTTGGAAGTTACTTGAAAAGGCTGGTCGTGGAGTGTCACCGTTTTGGGGTCGGCCTCGCTTCCCCAAACGTATGATAGGGCCTGGTATTGAGGCTTTGCATCGAGAGACACGACATCGAGATTCAGTCTAATGCTGTCAAACCATGCACCAGGTAAAATACGCAAGAGCCTTATTTCTCTCCTGGAAGAGTCCAGAGACTGAAACATGCTATGCATCTGCAACTGAAAATAAGCGATTGACGAGTGAGACGACTGTAGTGCAATGAGAACAATGGTGCGGGGAAACCAATCATAAAGCCAGATATCCTGCATACATGCCAGTGGGTATTGTGATAGATCCTCCCAGACTCCCATTCGCTGGCGTCGGTCACATGGGTCACTAGGGGTATTTGTGTGCGCCATTTGTAAGATCGGCTATTCATTACGAGAAACAGCCTGTCTCAGACAGGGTGATAGATCGAGAAGACTGCGGGCATATCCACCAAAAGATGACTGGATTTCACATATCAGATTAGTCTAGCTGCTGCCTTAAGCTAGTTCTTGCTGTGCCCATTCGAAGTCAACATAGATGTCAGCAGTCTTCGCCCAACACTTGCGCAGAAACATACGGTAATAGCACTCAGGCATCCATTTGGAGGGCGTCATTGTTTCGTCGTCACTCATCAGGCAGCCACATCTCCATGACAATAAAGTCAGCATCATGGAACCTATATTGAAATTCTCTTTCTAATTTTTCGCCAAGCGGAGAATTATCTGACGATGGCAAGCCTTGAGAATGCGGAAGATGTTCGCCTGAGAGTATGGTCATGGATGAGCGCGACCGTTTATAAGCCAGCATCATTGACGTCGTTAACGGGCGGCCAAGCCAATTTCACTTACCACGCGGAATTGGAGCGAGGAACAAAAGACGACAGCGACCACTGCGAAGCCGTTCACGAAGTTCTTGTCAAACATGGAGAACCATACATGGCCAGGCATCCTAGCAACGCAATCACCATCGAACGCTGCGTACGTTGATCAACCACTTCTGATGCCACGCTGACCTTGTGCAGTCCGCTGAAGTAGCTTGTTTGAGGTACCTTCACTCAATCGACGCTACTCTGCAGGCATCCGAGGATGCCAAGTATTTTGTGAGAACGCCGAAGTGTCACCTTTACGATGACGAAGCCAAAACACAAATTCAGGAGTATCTGGCAGGAACTCTGGATCTGAAAAGCACTGTGCTGAAGAGCTACGAGAGACCACTTGACGAGCTATTGCAACAACACTACCATCACATCGGTAGGGCATTGGCAGATGTTGTTGTTGTTGTTGTTGTTGTTCTATTTTTCGACGTCAGAGCTAGGCTCAGATCGCTCCCTGGGGCATACGTCGTGTAGGGCAAGCTTACATATCTATAAATCTATTGTACACTGTTCCCGCTCCTCAAATTAAGCGTCTTCCAGTCAATCGCCTCCCGCGTATAGTATTTCTAGGCCCGGAAGCCGCTTTTTACCGCTAAAAACGGCGCGGGCGTCCCCTGTTTCCGGCTTATATCGCCCGGCCGAGGCCGGTGCTGCGGAGGTCTGAGCCCCACTACGCCGGGGCCGGCGTTATCACAAAATCCGGGCAGGGGGCCCCCGGTCAGCAGCCGAGGCCGGGGCTTAGGCTGCCTACGGGCCCCTGAGGGCATTGGCAGAGTACATAAGCCAATTTCACCAGAACACAAGCCCGGTAGCTCGGGCCCACGCAGAGAAAGGACCCAGTCCTCACCCGTCGACTCTTAATGAGGCAATCAGCCGCAGCAGTGAAATGCAGGATCTGAAGCTCATGGTGAATTATGACTGGCTGCTGGAACGTGTTGAGCAGTTTCCAGACATCTTAAAAGACGCAAAAGATGTTTTTGTGCGTCTAAGAGAGCAGGGTATCGATGAGCTGAAGAACGGGTCCGCGGCGTCGACGGTCATCCATGGAGACTTTTGCCCACAGAAGTAAGTTGGCGCCTCACAAACATCTGGAATCGGACATTGACCAAGGACCAGCATACTGATTCGTGACGAGTCACCTCGGGATGGAAAAGAGACCGGCCTGTTTGTTGTGGACTGGGAAAATGCCCAAATCGGTGTGCCCGCTATGGATCACGGCGAAATGATCGGAGAACTCTACTCAACCTGGCTTTACGATGGCTCCGATGCAGGCATCCACGTCATTGAAGGGTATGCTGCAGGTTTGGGATCTCTACCGGTAGACGTTGCCCTTCGCATTGCTGCTCAAGTGGGCGTGCATCTCCTCAGTTTTGGCACACTTGCACAAGACAAGTCCGAGTTACAGATCGACCACGTCGCACGGGAGGGAAGAGACATCATCGTCAACTCTTGCAAAAAGAACCAGGCATGGTTCAAAGACCATGTTCTTCGGTGTCTATTCACGCGCTAAAGCACTCGTCGGACAGACAGTATCAAATCTGCTGGGACTTTCCTATCCGCCTCAAACCTTTATTGCTCTTGGCTTGAAATATCATAAGCTCGTAGCAGATGAATTTCAATACTCTTTCGCAATGATTTCGGCAGCCTGCTCAGCAAGAGCGAATGTGGCCACTTGAAGATGAGCTGAGATAACGACCGGAAAGACTGACGCATCCACAACCCGCAGGCCTTGCACCCCTTTGACCTTGAGATCGCCATCAACTACCTTTCCCATTGCTGCTGAGCCCATCGGATGATGAACGGAACTAGGGTCAGTTAGTTACTGCTCTTCAACAACAGATCAAGTCACATTACCGAGCAGCAGCACGAATCCTTGCGTCGATGTACTCATCAGTCGAGTTAACAGTGTACGGTTCTTCAAACCCTGTCGGGACTGCTTCACCGTTGAGGATCTCACGGCCAAGAACTGTTTTGTCGCTGCCAGCAAAAGCAATTTCCTGACGAATACCCTCACGTACGATGTAGCGATCGACGGCAGTCGCGAGATAATTGGGGTCGATCAGGGGCGAGTCGGTAATGTTGCCGGACGCAAGCTTGATAGAGCCCCGCGAAGTCGGCAAGATGAAAATGCCGGAAATTGCGACTTTTGAGCCGTCGGTAGACCCAGAGTAGAGGAAGAAGTGTTCGAAGAAGGTACGTTCTTGCTTCAAGAGAGGATGATCGGGGCCCGGTGCAGCGCCCTCATCTTCTTTAATAGCCTTGGCGAGTCCCTCTTTTGGTAGACTGGAGCAGACGATGAAGTCTGTGGCGGTTCCCCAGCTGTACTGTTCCGCTATCGGGAATGCGGGAGATCCTACCGCCCAGCCTTCCTCGGGGTTCTTGACATTCCAGGATGACGGCGACAGGAAGTGATCGGCATAGTTCTTGCCAACTTCAGGAGCATCAAGCTTCACGTCAACGCCCACCGCCTCAAGCTCATCACGGGGTCCGATGCCTAAGGTTCCTGGTCAACAATTGCCAGGCACTGCCCGAAATACTTGACGTACCTGAGAGCATCAAAAGCTGCGGAGTATGAACTGCACCGGCTGAGAGAATAGTCTGCCGACCTAAAATATGGGTTCCGTTTGCTAGCTCAATACCTGTGGCTATCAGCCCCTCAGTCGTGTTAGAAAGGAGGACCTTGGCGACTTGTGTATCCGTTAGCACTGTCACATTTTCTAGGGAGTACACTGCGGCGGCAATCTCCCGTCTACCATTGCTCTTGTTCTCAGTGTACTCGGCAACACCGAGAGGGTCCCCGGCATTGCCATCAAACAACGGAATGGGTTCGACGCCAATTTCGTGCCACGACTGCAGCACCTTCTCACGAAGAGGGAATGGTCGCTTTGTTGATGTGACGGACTGTATTCCCACTGGCCCGTCATGACCATGCTGATCCGAGTTGATCGTAGAATTCCAGAAGGTCTCCGCTTTCTTCATGTATGGTAAGAGTCCATCGTAGGTCCAACGGTCATCATCAACAGCTTCACCCCAGAGGTCGTAGTCAACTTTGTCACCCCGGGTCCACAGGCCTTGGTTTGAGGTCAGTGTGGTTCGAAAATACCCTGCAAAAGGAGGGTCGTACCCATATTGATGACAGTTCCGCCGCCCAGAGCCTTTCCTTGGGCGAGGGTGATGGACCGGTTGTCCACGTGCACCTGAGGAACGGAAGCGAGCTTCCAGTCAAAATCTCCGCCAATAGTGTTTGTGGAGTTAGGCCAGACGATATCTTGCCGATCGTTGGCGTTAGGCCCAGCTTCCACAACGAGGATCTTGAGCTCTGGACGATACCCCGCAAGGCGGTTGGAAATGACCGACCCGGCGAGGCCGCCTCCTACGACGATCACATCCCAAATCATATCGGCTGGAAAAGGAACCGGTAGCCTGTTATCCCGTCGGATCGACTCATACATGCCAGTGAAAGCTTCGCTTGAATTGAGATCGCACGGAGGAAGCCATCAGCCTTATGTGTTCTGGCTTATGAATAGACATCACAGCAGGCTGAGACCGTATCCCAGAAGCGTGATATCTCCGCATTCTGCGCCGCACTTGGAAATTGGAGAAGCATCGGAGCAGATTCCGCTCGTATAACAAGACCCACAAATTGCCAACCGTAAACTCTGCGCGTTTCTTACCCAATTGGCTACGCAGCCTGGATCGTGGGACGATGTTCCTCGGAGTTGGTGCATGCCCAGGCGGAGAAGAGAACCAGCGTTGCAATTTCGCCGGAAACCCGTTGTATCCCCGAAATGAGCGTCCGGGATGATAATCCGCCGGCCGGACCGTCCCGCTGGATTGAATTGATCCGTGGTTGATCTATGCTATGTTCGGGAACATAGTTTTGCGAATCAAGTTCAGAAGCATTTCAACCTCATGCCACTGGAGTTAAAAGCCTTCGGGGAATGGACACCGCTTGTGCCGAACCAAGGTCGCATCGTTCGCTTCCCTCGTAGCGGTCAGTCGACACGTTGACGATCCAACAGGAATGTTGCATGATCATGGATCAATCGACCAGGCCCCTTGTCAAAAGGCAGGGGAAGATTTCGGCCCCCACCAAAAACCTCCAATACTGGCATATTAATTGGTCCGCGTAATCAGAGCTGTCGTTCTGGAGATGCTGTTGGCTCTAATTTGCAAAGACTCTTCTAGACGAGACGCGAGCCCCTGGCTAAGAAAGCCGATTTTCCGTCCTCGAGTTTTTTTCTTTGCATATTCCGCCCTCAGTTGTTTTTTGTGGATAGCAGCATGCCGAAGGAGCAACCGGGCCAAGTATCGTAGGCTTCAAGTTGTGACCACGATGCCTGATCACTTCCTGCCAGAATGCTGGCTATCCCCAGCCGATGACGTCTCAACTTCATAAGTCATATCCTTTCGGATCCCCCGAATAGGCACAGTGCTGTCCTTGTCCGACCCATTGTCCTCCTCTAGACGCGTCCAATCGCCTTGGTCGGCTTCATCGATCTCAAAGTTAGACTTCATGCCCTTCCGACCCCTGATCTTTGATGTCCCTCCAGAGCCACCGATAGTCACAAGCCCGGCTGATGGTGGCTGCAGTCCAATGGAGCCCTCAGTGCCTCTGGTTGTAGCTCGTGGTGCTCGGTGTCGCATAATGAACTGGCGCAGGGCGGGAAGAGATCCTGCAATCAAGCCGATGGCAGTCTCGACGTTGGACCATAGAGGAATGTTGCCAATGTGATCTACGGAGCGAATGAAGTCAGTAACACGATCGTTAACCAAGCATTGCAATAGACTTACAAGCAAGATCGTCGAGCGGACGATTGTAATGGTCGATATAAGGGGTTCTGATCATTGTCGACACTGAAGCACTTGAGGGAGATCAGAGTTAGTCGATTGGCGAAGAACCTCTAAGGGATGACTTACAAAGAACCGAAAGAGAGGAAAGTTGCAACCATGATCTTCGTCGACAGCCTCATCTGCGTTTGCATCAGAATGATGGCTGGAAGAACCGCGCAAGCCAGATCCGTCGCAATGGTGCTGGCTGTTGAGGTATATGACAAGCCCAACATAGAGGTGACAGGAGAACATTCCCCGCGACCATCTGCAATAAGGCTTGCGTCCCAGTTTGCCTCCACTGGTCGACAGAGTAGCAATATGCCGATGAAAGTCGTGAGAAATGTGGCGATGATGAGCCCAAGCAGAACATAGACGGCAACGCGCAACTTGGGCATCGTGGTGGCAATCCGCAGAGTGGTGATGCAGATGGAGGACTTGACAAGACATAATGCTATGACGTATAGCAACATCCATATCATCAAGTACTTGATGGACTCAACCATCATCGTCGCGCTAAGGTCGACATTGCGTCTACCCAACCCGCTGAGGGCACCCACGCATGCAAGAGCAACATCTGCAAGATAGACAACCTAGCGATAAATACTAGTCAGTTTCGAGCAAGCGCGTGTTGTAAAACTCCAGCATCTGACTTACCAATCCACTCAGCATCAAGCCATCGTCAAAGCTGAAGTTTCTCTCCTTAAGTCGGAAATATGTGCGTGCCCCCACCACCACTAGCGAGACTATGCCGCCAACAATGGATACAACAAAAAGGCTGAGGCCTGTGCCCTCGAGGTGGTCGACAAAACGCTGCGTTGGATCCAAGGTCGTCATCTTGTTGTTGTCAGTCGCATGGCCTATCCTTTCGGCTCAGAGATATATCAAGGATTTAGCTTGGAGACGTTGAAGAAAGTGGCCAAACAGCCGTATGTATGTTGGTGAGCGCACGTGGGAAATTCCGCTCAAAAAACAAGAAATGGTAAGAGCAATATAATAACCTAGTCACTTAACCGAGAAGGAATTGATGCCGACTGCCAATGGATGCATGAGCTTTCTCAAACAATATGCAACACGTGATATCCCAGCCGCCTGGTGAGCTGAGCTCGCCGTAACGAGCTGCCATCCCAAAGCTGCGCACTCGTGTCGATCGACAGCAGACAAATCCGAGATGATCATTTCCCAACCTAGTAGGACCCTCTCGAACCCCTGACGGACCCCTGAAGAAAACGTTGAAGAAACCCCACCTGTGGGGTATCATGCTCCAGGGCAGTGCCAGGGCTGGTTGGCAAGTTCTTCATCCCCATCACTGTGAGAGGACGCTCAGGGTGAAGTGAAAACGGAGCCGTGAGGCAATTCTTTGCGGGATGGGCAGGTAACGTACGTTCGCCCCCTTTTCAACGGATGCTCGGCGGTGGGAAGAATGCTACGCTGGACGCCGCGTTCATACCTCTTCTTCAAGGCCCTCGAATCGAAAGAGAAGACTGAGCCATTCACGTCTCTGACGTTGCTAGAAAGGACCCTCACTAGGCAGAATATCCTGCGGCTTTCTCATGATCTAGCCCCCACGAACCAGTTCATTAGCGAGGAAAAAGTGATGATCCTGCCAATTTGATCACATCCCCGCACCCTTCGTACCATGGTCCACCCACAGACAATGGGGAACCACTTGACAGTTCCTCTTTTAGGAACCCTTCGACATGGGAACGAGCTTCAGGTCGGAGGCATATGCCACAACTGGTTTAGAGCATCCGCTCTGGACCCGGAAATGGGGACGCAGCAGACAGGGTCGTGGGTAAAACGTTCCGGCTGTCATATCTCCCTCCTGCTTTCCTTAATTACCATGGTCCCGGATCCCTTGTTACGAAGTGGCAGTTGAACTCTGCATGCCGTTGTGAGCAGACTCTTGTTGGAAACCACAGCATACTATCCACCGCACGAATCGCTCCTTGCGCGTAACATCAGACACCATGACTGCCACAGAAATCACCGTTCCAATCACCCAAGCCCCTCCGTACAGGGTGCACGAGGGAAAGACCGCTGTCATCACGGGTGGCGCGAGAAGTGAGTTCATCCTTTGTTGATACTACCCGGAGGACGTTGCTGACAGGATACGCAAGGCATCGGTGCCTCCATCGCCCAGAACCTTGCCTCCAAGGGTGCCAACGTGGTCATCATCTACCTGAACGAATCTTCCGACGAGCCTGCCGCCACCCTCGCCGCCCAGCTCTCAAAAGCACACAATGTCAAGGCCGTTCCTGTCCGCGCCGACTTCAGCACGCCTGAGGGCTGCACCAAGATTATCGAGACCGTGAAGAGCGACCTGCCGCCCAATGCCAAGACAGGGAAGCCCCAGGTTGACATCCTCGTTAACTGCGCCGCCCTCTTCCACGCCATGCCCCTCGAGGCCGTCAACATCGAGGACTTCCACAAGGTCTACTCCATCAACGTCCTGGGCCCCATCCTCCTCACCCAGGCCGTCAAGCCACTTCTCCCCAACGACCGCTCGGGCCGCATCGTCAACGTTTCGAGTATCGGCTCCAAGGTGGGCCTCGAGTACCTGACGCTGTACGGAGGCAGCAAGGGTGCCCTCGAGGCGATGACGCGCACCTGGGCCCGCGAGCTGAAGGAGCACTGCACTGTCAACTCTTGCAACCCAAGCTCCACCATGACGGACATGCTCCGTGGTGCCTCTGATGATGCCAAGAAGGCCATTTCAATGTGGTACCCCCTCACGCCGCTATGCGGGATCCGGGAGTGGGATACCGAAGAGCAGAAGGAGATGGCCGAGAAGTACGGTGGTCGCGCGGGATATGCCGAGGAGATTGCTGGCATTGTTGGTATGATCTGCTCACCTGAGAGCGGATGGATGACAGGATGCCTGGTCAGTGCCAATGGAGGCCAGTGGATGGCCAGCTAAGCGCGTTATGCGACAGAAGAAATAGTCACTTCAATACTACTTTGATCACAGCATTAATCGGCGGCCACGCCCACAAGAGTACTGTCAGACTGCATCATACCCGTACCGAAACCTACTATTGTCCTTTTTATTGGGATCAGAGCCGCGCAGGGAAGGCATGTGCATGAGTATGCCTTGGGCAACTGCGGGTAATGTGTCTGATCGCTGCAGTGATGAGTTTGGGTTTGAAATACACTCCATTTGCAGTGACATTACGCTTGCAACAATTTTTACCAAAGTCCTGCATCATGGGATTGTGTCTGTGTATCAATCCCTTTATTTCTGAGGTGCTGTGAAAACATCTAACTCCACTTGCAGTCTACTTTCATCTCAGTTGTCTTCAATAGCCTCTTACTTGTATCTATGCTTGAGTCTGGTTCCAGCCATCTTAACTACAGTATAAAGACTTATTAACTATATGCCGATATTTTCCTTTAATGGGAAGGAACCTCTAATCTTTATTACGGCTCTAACATAAGAGTCTATAGTCCCCAGCCACTTCGCTAAAACGCTTAAACAAGCACCAGTATGTTGAATAGACATATTAAACCTAAGAAAGCTTAAGTTCAACGGGCAAGGTCTTTCAGATGCGTCATATTAATACGCCACCTAGACGTCGCGGAGCCACACTTATATGTGCACATCCTATGTGTAGAAAATACTTTTCAAGGAATCTAGCCAAGATTCACGACGCTCAAAAGACCTGCGTGGTTTGATGTTAATATCTCACGCTTATGATTTACACGCACGGCTCCGTGGCAGCCGGTCCGGGGCCGGAGACTCAACAGACTCTCTGGCTGATGGTCGTTCGACAGTCCGTTAGCTGACTTGACTTGAACAGCCTGGGGCTCATGTCGATGTGCACCGCATGTAGGAGAACACTAACCTAACCACTACTATGCCAAGGTCCAACTAGCTTTTGGGAAACGTCGGATCTCCTACCAAAGTGAAATTGTGAGCCCACGAAATCATATCTTGAGCCCTTTTGTCCACATCAGGCTGCCTTCTCGCAGCTCCCTCATTGTCAACGGCTTTGGCGTCTGACATGATCATGGAGGTTCAATTTCTCGATATGTCAAAGCTAGGCCCGGTCCTTCAGGGGTCGCCTTGGTCTAGAGCGGAAGCACACAGTCGGAATGCACCCCAAGGTCTTTCTCTGAAATGCATAAGTCTACATTGTCAATTTCCCGCGAATTGAACTAAGTTGGCGATAACGATGTTACTATCGGAGCAAATCATCGCATTCGCGTCGTCAGATTGCCTAATGAGTTCAGGCTTTGAAATTGGCTTACCGGTCAGAAAATCAGAATTATCCGTGTTTGTATGAGCAAGCGGGATTGAGGGTCCAGCAAACATGCATAATGCATGCTTCCTTTCTCAGGTGTTACTACAGCAGCTCATTCGGCAATGGGCTTGATATTTGTGGTTTCTATCATTATCGCACCCTCTGCAACAGTACATGTATGATCACTGATATGACGAGCGCCCTGGAGCATCTTCCACCCGTTGACCAAAAGATTGAAAGAAGTGGTCGTAAGCACAGGATCTCAGCAGTGCCAAACGTCTTGCCAAACGACGATGCGGTGAGGTCATAAAGTTTAAGGGTGTCACCAACACTAGCGTGTTCTGGGAAGCAGGGAGGAAATTTGCAGCAAGATTCGATTCAGGGGCTCAGGTTGCATCCCGCCCAAATCTCAAAATAGGTTGGCGCAAAAGATCAGGTTAAAGTAGTATGTCTACGTACCGGTACTTACGACAGAACGAGGCTCGGCACGTTGCTGTGTTCCCCCAATCCAACGCGTTTCACGTCTACCAAGCCAAAGGTGTCGATCTGCGCCGCATACTGACACCGCTTCTTTTCTCTTCTGCGTTTGCGATCTGTTTGTTTATCTTGAAAGCAGCTCCATGTAATTTGTACTTAAGTGATGACTGGGATCTACACAACGTACTAAGAAAACTCAAGCTAGCCTGCTATGTCAGCTCTAAGCTAAGCCTGAACAAAGCTGCTGGTAGCCAGCGCGCCAGCCCTCCCAGTCCTCCATACGCAAGGTAGAATCGACTGTCATTAATCCACGGAAATTCAGTTTGAATATTGGCTTTCATCATGTCCCAGAATCCTGCCCAATAGTTGTCCCTATAGAACGCAGTCGCCTTCTCCCCAAGCCGAAGCCGTGAGACCCACTTGGAAGCAAAGGGCAAGGGTATCATCAATACCACCAACACGTTCAAATAGTGCACCGACAAACTTCTCCTTATTGCAATGAGTTGAGTGAAGAGAAGAAGGAGGGCGACATGTAGGTCGCCGACACTAGCGTGTTCCGGGGAACAAGAAACTCATTTACCAACGCATCGGACATCCAGAGAGGTAAACGTTGAGGCTCATCGATTACCACGATGTCGGCGTATCAAGGGACGATCCGAGAGTGGGGGGCATTCTTAGCGCGCCATGCTGTAAACGAGATCCTGGATGATGGCTGTGCTTAGACACCCGGTTTGACACCTTGCAGCATTCCTCAACGATTGGTGCAATTCTTATTCCTGTCGTTTGCCTCATCCCGCGTTTGGAAGTCCCTCGTGGCTGCGCAAAACATGTCTGGCGGAAAAAGCAAATGTTTTCCCTCAAGTGAGGCGAGGTAAGCCTGCGGCTGGTCAGGCGGCGGGCGTGGATTCGCCGCATATGGCAGGCCCTATGATAACAAACGGAACAGGGATATGTGCAAACTCACCACCTAGCACGCTGTCGGTGGACAACTTCCGCTTGGGGCAAACCCTCCGTGACGGAGCTCGCAGGCCTCGAAGTCTCAATTTCTCGACCGTCACTTTTGCAGAGTGTATTGGTGCGTGTAAGTGGCGTGGCCAGGAGAACAGACACTTTCCAGACATCTCTGAGGAAATAGAGAAAAGAGTATGCAGTAACTAATCGAGGGCGCGAGTAACATCAGTTACACAGAGATGCATAGGTCACACAGCGTAGGAATAGCCCTTGGGCCGCCAATCTCCGCCGGTTTCGGAGTACGAGTCCGGCGCCGCTCGCACCATGTTTGTTTCCATACCATGGCATAAAATCTTGCATAAACAATCCATTGACACCGCTTCTCTCGTCATACGAGCATTTACGTGTAACTGTGATCCAATACTCATACACTCTGCATAACAGGCATACGGACAAAAATACGACAATAATCAGGCCCAGTGAGCTCATTAACTACATCGTCACAACGAGGAAACCTAGTATCAGAGGGGGCTGCAAATCGGCCACCATATTGGCATAAATTACTTGCGTATACTACCTAATCCATAATTACTGCACACAGCATTATATCGCGAGGATCAAGCGCAGTGCCCAGCAAATTCTCATGGTAGCTTGGCCGCCCAGCCACGGTTAAGGTCGACATGGGACACATGTCAGTTCAGCAATGCTTACACACTCATCCCGTTCACAGGCTATCCCGACGTCAGCAACCTGCTAGGTTGTTCTCAAGATATAAGATACAGCTTGTCTCACACTTTCCCTGGCCTCCTTGTATGACGGTGTATCGTTCGTACCCGAGCTTGTCGCGACTGGCTTGGCTCTCTTGGTTGGAGTGAAGGGGAGGCGTGCCATAGGAGCCATTTGCCGGGTCCGCTTCATCATGCGCTTCGCCTGCGGTGTTCCTTCGGGCACTGGTGCCGCCTCTTCCACTTGCGGTGAGGTTGTGGCACTAGAACAAGCGACCAACTGATCGTCGTCTGTCAGAGCCAAACCACGGTGAGCATCGTCGATCTTCCCATTCCCGTCGTAGATCAAGTAGCAGTTTGCCGTTCGGTCGAAGTAGAGTTCGAGGTGTAAGACGCGGACCTTTGTTGAGACCTCTCCAAGCCGACGTCTCGACAGCTGTAGGAACATGCGCTCTCCATCGTGACCTTGCCGGACGCTGTCGACAGTGAATCGCCATGTTCCTTTCTTGGGGATGGGAAGTTCCACAACGTCATAACATCTGTCGTGGGCCAATAGTAAGCCGGCTTTGTTTCCACGGCCATGGAATGGGTCGCAGATGATCTTGAGTCTATCTGTGCCCGATGTCGTGATGTCTGCAAAACGGTGCTTCTGAAGTGACGTAATGTTAGTTCTAAACAACTACAAGTTGCATGGGGGTTCTCGGACCTGATTGAAAAGGATAGCGGCAGTGTCATCCCAGACCTCGTTGTTACTAGCGACTCTGCCGCCAGAAACCTGTTTAGCCACATGCAAGTCGCGTTGCAGCATCTGAATACCGAATGCCGCGCCGTTGCTCAAGTACTCATTAACCGTTATTGACTTGGAAGTGGCCAATGCGGCACCTCGGGCGACATTGAAGGCTCTGTTCGAAAGCATCCAGGGGAGTGTCGGTCAGCAACCTTACGGTAGGGTGATGCCGTGGAATGAGACGATGACTTACGGGCTCCCATTTGCTGTATCATAAGCGAAGATGGGCTTGAACCTTAGCCCTGCGTCTTTGCAGTACTGTCGGAGCCGTCTCTGAACCTCGAAGTGCCTTGCACTGCCCCCCGTCACCACCACTCTGCACTGATGAGACGCGCCATATAGCCGCCCAAGTTCATTGATGTGTTTCTGAGCCATTTTTAGAGGAGCTTTCATAGCTGCCTCAAAAGTGGCTTTGACAACCGACTCAGGAATTAAGACCGGGATAGAGTCTGAGATGTTAGCATGTAGTCTCATCTCCCGAAATGTTTCGACGCCAGATTCGGCAATCTGCTGATGAAAACTTTCCAGCAGTTGGGCACGTAAATTTTCATCGAGAAAGGACTTCTTCCTGTCTGGTCCGTCGGGTTTCAGCGTTTCTTCGGTGCAAAACTCGCTGATGTAGGATTCCCAGTGCTCGGTACCACCGCCAGCCCCTGAATGTTGTCGTTGGTCAGCCACGTGAAGCCCATTTGCCAGCCCGCGTGTCAGAGTTTCTGAGTACTTCACACAAAATCTAAACTTCCAGCTTACCGAATGGATCCCCGAGTCTGAAGAATGCTGCCGCGTCTACACATGGAGATGCTCTGGCTCTGAAGGGGCAACCGCTCTATTGAATTGATCAGCATTTTTCGCATTAGACTAGACGTGAACTAACCATGCTGAATCCTCCAAAGTCCAGGCCGAGTACTGTAGTGTCTGCGGTCTTGGGGAAGATAGCTCGATACTTCTGTGCGTTATGCATCAAATAGTGCGCAAATGCTTCGACCTCGGTATGGAAATAGAGATTGCGCTCCAGAACCTGCTGTATCGCTTTGGAGGTGAAGGCGCCCTTCAGAAGAGCCTTGTACTCATCCTGCTCATCATATGTCCAGGTAGCTGGAACAGACACGCCAAGCCCAGTGACTTGCCAAGCTTCCGACTTACATTTTTCTTCGACCCCCTTGGCCACAATCTTGATGATAGACTTCAATCCGTCTTTGCAGCGTTTCTTGAAATCGTCTCTCTGAAAACATCCGTCCAGTTCGGCTCGAAGAGGGTGATTGGAGTCCAACCCTTTGCCGTCCCCGAAGACCCACTTGACCGAAACCTGTCGTCGCCCACGACACTGGGCGTCTGGACTGTATACTGGACCGCCATCGAAAGGAGTTATTGTTGACTTGATCTGGCCTCCACCATAGCGCTTGGTTTCCCAAGCGGGGCTATTCTTGCACCAGAGCTGATCGAAAATATGGTCATCTCCGATCCGACGGTAGAACATCACCCGCACGCCGGTGCTACCCAAATCGATTCCCAGAATACTCCAACAACAACTGTGAGCTAATTGCGATGAGGTTTAATGTGTTCGATGCATACTCACACCTCCTTCGACTGGGCAGCCATGATGTGTTTGGACGGGGTACTTGTCCCGATTAGTCGTGGATGGTGTGATGTGGGTTAGATACAGATCGATGGGAGGATGCTGGATGTATTGACGATGGCGCGGAGTGGGATATGCGGAAATAACGAAAAAGGGGCATAAACCAGCTCTGCGATGCTGCAAGAAGTTATGCAATGGAATGTGCAAGTCGGAGCAAAAGGATGTATCATGCGGCTTGCATGTGTGACTCCCAAAACAGTGATCAACCGTTCAGCCACAGGGTAGAGCCTTGAAGTAGACTGCAGCAAGACACCAGATAATTGTCGGGAAGGGAGGGGCATGAGGCTATTGTACTGCCAGCTGATCGACCCTGATCGCTCTGAAGTCACTGAGATGGGTGATACTGTCCAATTGATACGTACGAGTCGAGGCGGGTGTGATTCTACTTAAAGGAATCGGCACCAGTCATGGCGCCGTGACAGCGGAAAGCGTTTGTAACCTGTCGCGGCTTGCTGTAATCGGGCTGCCACTTGACTGGCTGTGTTGGAGACCGATGGGTACTTCGTAACAAAGACTGGTAGCCATGGATTAGTGTCAGTACATGATGCATGGACTAGGGTTCGCAAGCAAACATCCGCAAGACAGCCGAAAGTGGTTACATGCAGGCCTGAGAATGGCCCACAGGCATGCTCGACCAACAATCACCCAGCCGCCCGGCTTCCCTGGCTCCGCTCAATTTTCTCAACTTGGTCTGGCTCACACACATTGCCTACAGGAAGTTCATTGTTGCCCCCTGGCTGAACAAAACAACATCCGACGTTGAAGTAATCACGTCGACAAGTTGAGAACGACTGCTCTAGCAGCACCTCTGTATTTTGTACAGGTCATCATCGAGAGCTCAAAATATTACAACAAGAACAATTTCACCTAGCGTCATTTTGAGGTGCTATCCTCGCTAGCAACGCCCCTGTGTCATCATATGTCACCCGGCTCCGTACGCTTGTCTCCTCCTCTGCCTTGACCGTGGCTTGTGTTGTTTCCGGATACTTCTACCTTCTTTCGCAACTCCCTGACTGTTGGGCCACCGTTTCCGCCCTTTCTCTTAGATTGGAATCGCTCTTTGCCATTTTGTGTTGATATTTCGAGCGGCTCATCTCGAGACTCACCTTGACGCGTCGACACGGCAGAAAGAGTATCTACCTGGCGAGCTACATCTGCTTTGGAGTTGGCCGTAATCTCCCGATTCTTGTGAGAGCCAATCCCCGAAAAAGGTCTGCCTTCTACGCATTGATCAGACAATGGCCATGGCTTGTATCAAAATAGAGCAGGAGACGGGGAAATCGTTTTGAAGGTTTTGACTTCCGCTTTCCAACAGCACCCTTAAGTTCGTCCCGCTGGACGACCAGGTATGTCTCAACACCGAAGTCCTCCAGGTTTAGCGTGAGCTTCCAGTGCCCAGACCGCGGTTCTAGGAGGTCTGTGGAGTCATAGCATGAACTCACTGGGACGAAATCCCATTAGCCGTCCTTGGCTTGCACAGATGGATGACAGACGATCCGTAGCTTCTCCCCTTTCGTCATATGCACGTCTGTTGGCCTGCTCATATTCCAGAAGAGGATATTGGCGACTTTTCGTAGCCTGAGGCGGCGGCGGCTCCCTTCACACCATGCCTTCTAAACGTCCGTCTCGATTAGATATTCGCTTCCGTGCTTGATGCAACTAGTCGCATCAAAGGTTGACATTTCAATGTCCCACTGATTTCTGACTTACCTATTTCTTTCCGCCACCTCCAGAGCTTTTCTTGACACCTCACGACGGGCCGACCTAACACCAGTCTATACGCTGATCTAGAAGAAGTGGCGCCCCCCACGGAGATCCAAATCAGATGCCCTTGCTAACGGTCTACATACTACTGATTTAAGAGGTACGTTTTCAGCCGAGGCAACATCGGCCTGTCCAAGGACGAAATACATCTGGCGCTGACAAGAGAAAGGGGAGAATCTGCCCTTCAAGTGTAATATGGACTTGTTCTAAGGGCTTGAGTTCCTATAACGTATCTTCGTTGCCAATGCGTTCCGTCTATCTAGAGATTCTGGTCCAAGCATACGTAGTACGGAGAGTTTTCGATGGACACTAGATGGGCATGGAATGAATGAGTCACAGCAAAAACGAAAGAGATGATTTATTTAAAAACTACAAAACATCACGCCTTGCGCACAGTGAACCATCAAAGGTTACATTACCGTCTCCAGTTCAAGCGATGAGCCAGCCCCCAAGATCGCATTAAACCTGCTAGTGCACCTGTTCACAGCCGCTGCAAATGATCTTAACTCATCCCGTACCGCTTCCCTAGTTGCTTCAGAGCTTCGTATGGCGTTAAGTGAAAACCATCCGTTCTCGAAAACGACGTAGCGTGGGCCTGGCCAACATCCCCTGGCTGTGTGCTTGCCTTTTGACACCCATGAGGGCGAGCTTCCGTATCAGAATCACTACTAGACGAATATTCTGAACTTTCAACGAGAGCTTGTGTCGTTTGTGCAGAAGGAGCCGGGGCCTTCCTCTTGAACGGCGGCAAGTGCCCTGAAGGCTTCACCCCGGGCACTCGGGGATGGGGTCTTTTCCTTTTGACACCCGCAGCACTTTCCTCCCGGACCATATGTTGAAGCTGCTCATCTATGGCTTCCAGCGGACAAGCCTCAAGCCTGCCATCTCCCAAGAGCCTGAGGCCGCGGCCCTCATCGTCCACATCTACGTCCAGGAGACAGCAGTTTGACGTGCCATCGACGTAAAGTGGGAAGGAATGCAGTATTTTGGAGCCCCCGTGTGGTTTTCCACTTTTTCCCAGACTTTCGAGTTCCATGACAAGTGTCTTGGAAAGACCGTCCTTGCCGAAACTGAGACGATACCCCCAATATCCCTTAGGAGGTTGTGGCAGTTCGAGAACATCGTACGATCGGTCGATGTCTAATGTCCTGCGTTTCCCTTTGGTGCCCTTCTTCAGGAAAGGGTCGCAAATAATCTTGAGCCTTGTTTTACTTGTACACCATGTCTTGAAATATTTGGAAGATTGCTTGTCAAAGTAGGAAGAGTCAGTAATATGAATTTTGTGCGTGGGAACGAGGATTATCCACTAACAGAATCAAGAGCAACAGCCACGTCAGACAGCCAGTCGATAGCCGGGCTGCAATCACTTTGTCGTGCACCCGGCTTGAGAATACTCTTGCGGATTCCAAAAGCAGCGCCGTTGCTCACAAACTCTTCGACAGATAATGTGTATGCTGCCGCATGCGCGGCCCCATTGGCGACATTCCATGTTCTTTTGCAAGAATTAGTCGCCGATTTGAGTCAATACAGACTGGGATGTAAACTTACTCCTTCGCGCGTGAGCCATTTTGTGCGAAATAAGGGGGTTTAACCCCGACTTTCTCGCACGCTTCCTTGATCTTTGCCTGCACAATTGAGTTCTGACCACTTCCACCGTACACCACCACACGAACATCGTATTTCAACGAGGCAGCTCGGGCAATCTCCTTGGCTGCGCGTTCAAGGGGCTCCCTCATGGCTTTCCAAAAGCATTGCTCGGCCTTCTCAGCGGGGACGGTCAGAAAGTGCCCCCCGTCATCATCCGTGTAAGAAAGGCTCAATGCCTCGATTTTGTCGGCCTTGGGCTTCTTGATAGTGTGGTGAAAGATCCGCAAGATGTCTTCTAGTGCATTGGGGGGAAGAGGTGCGTTTCGTTTCTTCTCCAGGGTTTGGACTGCAAATGCAGCTATCTCCTGCTCCCAAATTTGAGTGCCACCTCTTTCAACTGACATTTTCAATTAAATCAGCTGACCACGGACGACTACTATTAACAAAGGTCAAAACTTACCGAAGGTTTTCCCCACCAAAAAGTAACTTAAATCATCATGGTCCCGTCTTGCGACACAGTGCATACATCCATTCTGTAATCAGTTAGGAAACAGACAGAATACCCAGAGGGTTTGACAATACTTGCCAGAGTGTGGCCGCCAAAGTCAATCGTCACCAGTAGGGGCGGTTGGTCGGTAATGGGGCCCATGACGGCATCGCTTTGTGTAATGGTTGAGAAGAGATTGTTGGCGGCGGCCAAACATTCCTCATGAAACACAATTTGAGGCCGAACCTGGCGCAGACACTCATCTTCAAAGGTGGATAAAACCTCCCTGACGAGTCTTTCATACTTCTTCCGCTCAACCTCGGTCCAATACGTAGGGTATGCCAGGGCAATCTCATCGATGTAGAATGGGCCACCTTTCGTCGTTTCGTTGCAATCCCGAACAACCTGCCTGAAAACAGTCTCAATGATCTTCTTCAGTCCTGTGTCGATACGTTCCCACATTGTCTTGGCCCTTGGACCACTGAGTGCTGCTTTCACAAACTCGTTGTTGGTCATAGGCACTTCGGCGAAGAAGGGCTTGGAGGGTGTTGCCACACGGTTGAGATCTATCCGTTCGCCCAAGTACACTCCATCTCCGTCGTCGTTGAGGTACAAATATGGACAGAAGCCGCCTTCTTGGTATCGCTCATCATACCAAGGATTGGGATGTTGGTTCCAGATCTCTCGTAAGAGCGCCCCCTGATGACGAGGGTAAAGGGATGCACGAACTGCGGTGCTTCCCCAGTCCTTCGACAATATCCTGCGACAGGTGTTAGCTTACTCTCAGTTTATTGTCAACTGTTTGATGTAAAACATTGAAGTGAGGAACTACTGACGTTGGCTTGCGCCGTTGCGGCGAACGGTTCGCCATAGCTGCCTAGGCTATCAAGGGGTTGTCGTTGAAAAGCTTGAAAATACTGGCCGTGTCTCTCCACGATAGTGTCAACTGAAAACAGAAGCCACTCCCAAGTTTCGAGATTTTAAAGTGAAAAACAAATTCTTTGGCAGCATAGGAGAAACGAGGAGCATCAGAAGAGCAGGTTTCTCAAGCAGGTAAGAAGAATGGATCGCTTGTGCAAGCAGTCCAAGTGGGGCAAACATTCGGACCGATGCCTTCATCTACGTCGCAAAAGCTAACGTATTCAGCTGTCCTATTTTTGAATATGAATGGCATTCATGAATGAATGGGGCTATGCAACCAGGGTATGTAAGTACCTCTTACTTTTTAGTCTACGCACGTTGTCTATGCTAAGGTCCAGGGCCCTTGTATCTTGTTTGCTAATAGACGCATTTAAAGAATGCAGAGCAAACGTCAAGGTGTTGAATCCCCCCCTGTAACGCAAACAGACAAATTATTGTGGTACTTCCATCGTCCGCCGTCTGGTACGCATTCGTCCTCGCTATTGTCCATTGTAAATCCTCTGTTTCTCCTGTCTATGATAAAAAACAAACTTCGAAGAACTTCAGCTTCCTAAATTCTAGATTCTTTCACTGTCTTCATTCAGTTCTCTAATCAACAGGGCTTGTCTTTTGAAAATGGCACTGGTCAGAATTTCTCCAACTCCCCGAGCCTCTTCCAGCCAGCTGTGCTTGCCTCAAGTGTCTCCTAAGACCATCATGAGTGTTGACTCCCGACTCAAACGGGCTGACGACGGAATCACGCAAGGCATGACGAACCGACTCAACAAACTTATCCGTGATACAGAGGACATCAGACGCAAGACGCTGGAGTCCGCTCTAGCTGATATGCCCCTCGACTTTGAGGAGCAGGACAGACCGTGGGTTGTTGAACGCATTAAAGACAGCTTTCGGGTCCATTTTTCCCACATCCACTACGATACGCTCGACGGCTGTCCTCTGGTATCTTATCATTTAGGGAGGGACAAGCCGTCTACATTCCAAAAGTCGGTGTCTTACCTTGAAGGTACGATCAGGACTGAAGATGTTGTATGTTCATGATTTCAATTCCTCGTATCTGGTCTCTGTAGCTTGTCTTAAGGTGTATCTGTTGACAACGTTTAGCCTGCTTCATCGCATGTCGATCCAGTCCAACAGCAAGTGGGGATAAGCGGCTCTGTGTCGGAGCGTTCAACATGGTCAGTACAAAACAATCCTTGCCCCGAAAAGCCTAGATTAACCTGGGGCTGCAACTCTAACATTGCCGTCACAAAGTAACCCTGACCCAGAAAGGTCCAAACGTCAACTTCGGCGCTCAAACGTGTCGGATGGGGGGCCACGCAAGAAAGCACGAATTCCATCAAGAGGAGCTGACTTGAATCGCCCTGTGCGCCGTTACATTGTCGAGGCCCGTTACACTGAGAGCTGGGTATTCTCGTATGTAACCAATGGCGTCCAAGAGCATTTCATCCTACGTTGTCCTGTTTCCGGTTGTCCCGATCGCAGCTTCAGCCAGAACCCAATTGAGAGTGGTTGTGGGATCACACACTTGCGAGATCACGGTATAAAGGTCGCCGACGAAGACGACCTCGTGCACAAATATGCGCGCCGTAGTAAGTCTGACACGGATGAAGGCTCTTTTTGGGGTTGAGCCCTCCACTAACAATTTCTTCAGTGATCATTCGCGACGAAAGCGAGACTGGGTCTATTTCACAGTCTTGGGTGGAGGAACATAACAAAGCCATAGGCGAGCCTTATGACACCGCAGATGGCGAAGACTGTGACTCCAAGTCTGACGTCGACGAGGACATCGACGAGCTGGGTCAGGATGCGATTCCCTCGCCAAGGGCTCTCGGCTCAACGAAGTCGGAGTTTGAGAAGACTGGAATTGCGGAAATTTCTGTAGTTGAATATGGAGGTCTGGGGAACTGAAGTCGGCCGTGACAAGCCAATCTGGCCGACCAGCATTACATGTGTGCGCGGTCTTTGGTGAGACAGGTTTCGAATTTCCCATTGTCTGCGTCTTTTCGTTTCTAGTCTATGAGGTTGGTGCACTACACAGAGTCTCTACTCATCTGCGTTACACTTCCTCCACATCAATATTTTTACTTTGCACGGTTCTTCCACATGTGATTAATGCCTACGTATTACCGGAAGAACCGGCTACAGGCACTCCGAGGATTAGGGGCTGCAGAGTGATTATAATTTGCTCCAGCTCAAGCGGAAATCGCATAACCATCCGGTCTGGCTGCATAATAGGAAGCAAGAAATCCGCACTCTGACCCCTATTAATTATTCAACATAATTGTCATTGGTCAAGTCTCTGGGAGAAGCTGTGGATTACTAAGATTCATAATATAAGGCCTCGGCTCATAAGGAAACCAAGACAGTATCCATACTCCAGCTGGGCCTCCGCTGCGTTATTGCTATTGACACCTGAAAGCTATTAATGCCCAAGTCTATCGTCTTCATAGCCGTGCAACTTGTCTGTTCATTTGCTAGAATTTCTTTTTTCTTCACCTTTTATTAAAAAAAATCGCCAAGTTCTTACGGGGAGGGAGGCGCGCTATTGAGATGCGACCTGAAGGGGGCCGGCCGGTCGGCCCCACATCGGACCACGAGCCCGGAGCTCATCCAAGTGGGTGAGGCTCGCCCATTACCGTCGAAACCCCATAGCGACGACGGGCAAGTTGAGTAAATGCCCCAGTCATTATGAATCTTCTTGAATTCGACGAGTGGGCAAGGACAGCCGCTAATACTCCTGACCGGAGGCGTGCTGTTGATAGGCAGCGCCACTGTCTGCAGCCAAATGCCACACATTTCAAGAGAGGTTGCGGCAACCGCCCAGGCAGTCACGACTTCCCTAAAGTTAATTATAATGCGGTTTTTAATTATGCCGTTAGTCTGTAGACGTTTTTAAAAAAGTTGTGAGTTAACGCTTTTGTGGATAAATTACACCCTCAAGGAAGGAATCGCAGGCTGCTATTAGCGTCCCCCGCTATCATCCCACATATAAGTAACCACCAAAGTAAACAGCCACATTCACAGGCACTCTTCAGTCTTTGGCCGCTATATAATTCGCATGGGGAATATGGGAGTGGCTTGTCTTAAGGTAGTATAAATCCTTAAGTCTCACAGTTTTAAGGGCTACCTTTTATACATATTGGCCTTCTGGGAGTAATCATCACTTTCAAGAACCCTTGAAAACCTTCCTGGCAAACGTCTCCCTTCCGCTTTCAACATCGTCGTACCTCTATCCGTAGGATGGAGGTTTGCATCGTGCCGTTCCGCCATCCGCCATCCGCCCTCGTTGCCCACCTTCGTTGCGTATCCTCCTCCATGCTCATTACTCCTGCTCGTGATCCTCCATAGCAGTCAGGATTAATGGCTGACCTTCCACAATTACCATCGTATCTCTTCATCAAACTTACATCGATTCCTCTGGGGTCTTCCTCACCATGTATTCATTCTGCAACCCACGAAACACAACGACGGATGGATCCAACGCCAGCCGGCTAGCCTATCCCTTGGCTCCTTACAATCGCCAATCGCTAAAGTGGTCCTGGTTAAATGCCCCTCTCAATCACCTCAAAAGCCTCTGCAAAGCCAGGCTCCCTCTTAGTCTCCTTCCAAAGTCTCTCCTTTAAGCCAGCACCCTCCGAGGTGTACATGATCGCCGGCCAACTATACTAAGTCAGTCACGTGTTCCACACGACATAGGCATCTCCTGGGCAGTACTTACGGTTTGATCACTCCATCGGAGGTAAAGCTTCCATGGCTCTCAGGCCCCTTTACCAGCGCCGCATCGAGGTAGCTCCGGGCCCCAATCTCTACACTGCGGCCTAGGGTCTTCTTGAATAGCCCCGTAAAGAAGGTTTCCGTCGCCGGCTTGATGATGTTGGTGCCGGCTGTGAGCCCTGAGTTGGCCAGGTTCACAATGACCTGATCCGGGCTAACATATGTCGCGAGCTTGTCCATGAACAACTGCCCAAGGAATTTTGAGTTCTGGTAGTTCTTCGCCGAGCCCCACCGCCTCTCCTTGTCGGCGGGCTTGAATAGGGAGCCCGTCACCATGTCCTCCTCCGGCGTGTGCCAGTACGTTGTGTCCGAGCTGACGATGACCAGCCTTCCCGGCTCGCCCGGCGGCTTGTTCTCCTTCATAATCGGCAGCAGCAACATAGCCTGCAGCGCCGTAGAGAGGTAGTTGACCTGGAGCATCAGCTCATGACCCTCCCGCGAGCGGGTGAAGGTCTGTGCGACAACGCCCGCGTTAAGGATCACGATGTCGATCCGCGATAACTCCTTCTTGCATCGCGTTGCAAAAGCCCTCACGCTGTCATACGACTCCATCTCGAGATGCCACACCTCAATCTGCGCCATGGGGAACTCCCGTCGCAGGCCCTCGGCGAGCGCATCGCCCTTCGTCGTGTTGCGTACCCCCATGATAAGCCGCCCCAGCTGCCGCTCCAGGAATTGACGGCTCGCCTCCAGGCCGAGGCCGCTGCTGGCGCCGGTCATGATGAGGGTCGCGTCGGACAGGTCGAACTCCAACGGGATCTCGGCTGGCGTGATCATGGTCTGCCGGTAGACGAAGGCCAGCGGGTTGGCCTCCCAACCGGCCTGCTCGGCCAAGGTGTTGGACATGCTGGGCTGTTGCGATTCGAACCTCTACCGCGACCTTGGTTATGCGGGGGCGATTGGATATTCTGTCAGGATGGCGAAATTGGCAGATTGGCGAGAAAGCTTGTCAGCTTGTCGAGGTCGGAAAAAGTGGCGGCTACGAGGTGACGTTTGGCAGATGAAGTACCCTCCCGGAGGACCCGTTAATTATGGGGATGAGAAACATAAAACGAGATTGCGCGCCCGCCCTTAGCTCGATTTTCCCGACAGGAGTGTTTGTATAGGACCGGGGCTTGTTAATAATATTTGATGTCATGCTCTCTCTCACTCATCCAACCCGCCCCTTCGATGTCAGGGTCGGGGGGTTTGAGGATGGGAGCACCGCATTGCTTTGCCTTTGACCGGGTTTTCCCCACGGGGCGCGAGGTGTCCCGAGGACCTGGCGGACGACCAAAGTTGAGACGCGCCAATGCCTACGATCGGACTGAGGGGCGTCGCCTATTCGCGTGCGCTTGAGGGTTGGGCGCTTAGGTATCAGACTTGGTTATGCGTGCGACGTTGGACAACCACCATCACGGTGCCCCTTTGCCAAGAGGATTTTCCAAGAATGTGTGTAAGAAGGAGGCACGGAGGGGGAGAGCTTTGTTTGACGCAGGATCGGCAGCGGGCTCGGCGACGGGGTCAGGGTCCACGACGCTCGGTGTTGCATGTCTGTGCTAAGAAAAGAACGCCGTTGGGGTCCGCAAATAGCGTGGTCGACGGCCGATGGACGCCAAGTCTGGGGAGTGACATCGTGGAGGGTCGAGAGGTCTCAAGAGGCAAAAGGCGATGTTTGGAGATGTGAATGTGACCGTCGTCTATGAATAAACCTTCCAGTTAGCCGCGAAGCTCTAGGCCAGTGTCTTGGGACGCATGAAGAAACACACATCAGGAGAAGTTTAAGGGGGTAAAAACATGTGGTGTGCCGGGATGGCGGCACAATCTTCGGTGAATCTCGGTGAGGAATTCCGGACAATCTCGGTGTGCTCGAACCGATTCCGAAGGCTCCACTGTGGCTTGTGGCCTCCGTGTGGCTCAACACACCGACTGTGGCTCGGCATGAACCCGGCTGCCCTCCCTCTTCCGGCTGAAGCCCCTCCAAGGCCCCCTCCCCCTCCTCTTGATTCGTTAGGGTTCATGCGAGGCCAATGGTGGGGTAAAGAAGAAGGTGGGCTGGAAGGGAAATGCAACCTTGGCCTTTCTCAGGGTCGTTTCGCCTTTCCCGACATCACCGCCAATCCTGCCCTTCACCGAGTTCCACGATCAAACCCCCCCTAACCCCCTTTCTTTTTCGGCTCCGGGATCCCAGAGACGAACCGCTCTCTTTCCCGTCCACATCCTTCCGTCTAATTTGCGTGTCCTTACGCAATTCCTCCCGCCGACCTAGCCGTCCTCCCCCGACCGAACTTCTCCACCTACCGACATATCTCCCGCCGCCCCCTTCTTCCTCCCACCACCCTCCCTCCACAAAAACCGCCCGTCATGTCCGGCCTCGACGCCCCCGAGATCGCGACGGCCTACGAGGCCGTCCGCTCCGACAAGGACGAGACCAACTGGCTGCTCATCTCGTACGCCAGCGCCGTCGGCAACAAGATGAGCCTGACCAAGACGGGCACGGGCGGCCTCACCGAGCTGGCCTCGGAGCTGGACAACTCGCAGGTGCAGTACGCCTACGTGCGCGTCGAGTACGCCAACGACGCCGAGAGTAAGCGCGTCAAGTTCGCCTTCGTCATCTGGATCGGCGAGAACACAAAGATCATGCGCAAGGCCCGCGTGAGCATCGAGAGCAGCGAGGTCAAGAGGGTGCTGCCCCACCACAGCATAACGGTCAACGCGAGCGACAAGGGCGATCTGGACGAGGACGACATCGTTAAGAGATTACGCAAGGCTGGCGGTGCCGATTACAATGGCGGCCGCGGCTGAGCGAGCCCCAATTGACACCAATTGGAAGGAGAAAGAAACACAAAAGCACATAAAGGGGGAGAGCGGTGAGCGGCGGCGGCGGCACGCTGATTTGGCGGTGTTTGAGCTACGAGTACACGGTATCTGGCCAGGCGGAGGCGCTTAGGAGCGATATGCATACTTTTTGAATACAGCATACCTTGGATAAATATATTAGTCTCCTGTTTTGGGGCCGGCGCGAGCCGATCGAATCTAGGAGTCATTTCCTCTTACTGCTAGTGTCACAATCCATGAGATCTTGCAAACTGCATGGATCCAGGTAGCCCCCGCCAAACGTCAATGGGGCTCATAATAACAGCATTGATGGAACTCCTCTAGAAGCAGCGTTCGGTTCCGGTCCCTGGCGTCGAAGGGAATTAGCATCTTGCCATCCAATCTCGGGGTATATCCTGCGTCTTAGGCGTTCCCGCAGACGAACTCTCCCACCTTGGGACCGAAACGGCCACGTCAGTAGCCTCATCCTCCTAAGCTTGTTTGTCCCCCGGGCCGATCCCTGCAACGTCGGCGCCTCCGCTTCCGAGGAGGAAGCAAACATGGGACAGGCCAGTCCACGCGGGGGCTAGTTAGATCTACTAAATGTCCTTAAGATTAACCCGA
The DNA here is from genome assembly GCA_028639655.1 of Colletotrichum sp. SAR 10_66. Taxonomy (NCBI): domain Eukaryota; kingdom Fungi; phylum Ascomycota; class Sordariomycetes; order Glomerellales; family Glomerellaceae; genus Colletotrichum; species Colletotrichum sp. SAR 10_66. The sequence continues at coordinate 15,914 of JAQIUS010000099.1, read as the reverse complement.
TAAAAATCTGCATCGACATCTATTCTTTGAGCCCCTTTCCACCAGTCCGCAGGTTCCAGCAGCCAGCATTTCGCAGCCCAGCATGCCAGCAGTGCGTCTTTGCTTTGGGTTGTAAAGTCAAAGGCTAGGGTGAGGAGTCTTCTCGTTTCGGTGGCGACGTGAACCCCCCTTCGCGTCTTTCCGGTTGGTGTCCTCGATAGGAGAGACACCGACTCGGCAGTGAATATCAAGTCGCGTGCGATTTCGTTGTTGGCGTGCCACCCATGTTTCTCCAGCTTACATACGCCGGTTCTCTGGCCTCAGGGTGTCATTGGCTACGTTCTTCGTAATATGCCAGAATTGAGGTGTCGTCGGGATCCTCTTCAGCTGTACGAAGCCTTTTAACGTGTGGGCCTTACATCCTCTTATCTCAATTTCAGGTAACGACTATGGGAATGAAGCATATGTGTTGGCCATGGAATACATGGTGAGTCCGTTATCAAACTTGATCGAGGCGGGTTCCCATCCCGACATAGCTACCTGCCGACACTCTTTAGTCGAAAGCCGCCTTAAGCGTAGCTCGTCAGGCTTGTTTTACCTGGTATGCTGCTGTGTCATTTAGAAACGGGGTGTCATCGGGTTCTCAGCGGTCGGCGCAGGCGATATGAAGGGAAGATGCCGGCGGTATACCTGGTCGTGGGGGTCTTGGCCCATATGCTCCGGTGGAAGATTTAGTAGCCCCGGGTTGAAGGGTGGCATATCTAAAGCTGTCGATGCTTCGGTCCTCTCATTCCCGCCTCTTGCCGGCGCAAAAATGACCCGGCGAAGGTCCTTACTCGGGCCCGGGCGGCTGAAGTTGGCGGACGGCGTCCGGGGTCCCCCTAAGTCCGGGGGATCGGCGGATGATGGCCCCATCGGGGTTGACTCCGTAAGGTGCCGGTCGTTTGACGGCTGCTTCTCATCTAGATCTCCTGTCAAATCTGAGGGATGTATTATTCGTAAAAGCCTTCTAAAAAGCGCCTACAATCGTTCCTTAGGATATTAGCCCAGCCGAACGAGTAGGGTGGTACCTTACCTTACGCTGCCGCATCTCGAAGGTGGCATGAGAGAGGGATTATGTGCAGCGGGGATATCTCGGGTCGTACCCCTAAGATCTACGGGACTCGGCACGGGGAAGGATTCAGTGAAGGTGGCCGCCTCATGTCGGGCGGAGGCACAGCCGCTGGCAACGTTGCCTTGTTTGCTAGCGTCTGCCCCGCAAGCATCCATTATCCAGAGACCACCTTCCATCATCTAACTTAGTCTTGGAGAGCCTAAGCTCTATTGGCTAACAAACATCATTTACCTTTGATTATGAAAAGCGTGGTGATGCAGGTAGAAACACATCTGACTGCCAGAGTTTTATATATAACGGCAGTCAACAAAGTGTGCCCGCAGGCGATCATCTGCTATGATACCCTACCCCCGCACACTATCCGGGTCTCTCTTTTTACTTCCCTTGTTTGCGACATCTCGGCTCAAGACATAGGGGATAGGACTTAATAAGATGGAGCCTTTTGTTTAGTGTTGCTGTGACCCTTGAGTGACAGTAATAGCGACTTCACCGTCGATAGGAAAATGAGCGTTACCGCTTGAGGAAACTAATCACAGCCTGTTGAAACAATTCGCCATTGACTCCTGCGCACAGCCTGGGCATCAAAAGTCGCATCACCCTTCATTCGCAAGGCTTACTCTGTGGAACCCCAGACGCAATTCCAGGCGCACCGGATAACTCCAAGCCAATCACTCGCAGCCACGCAAACGAGCTTCCTGCGATTGATGCCTACAGCCTGATTTCCATGCTGATCATTATGTGACATTTTTTAAAAAGCAACAACGCTATGAGTGAAGCTCCCCATCTCATCATCTTACACTTCATTCTCATCAAGGAAAAATCAAGTCTCACCTGCGCGCGACTATGGACGGCCTCAGTGTAGCCGCGAGCATCGTTGGGGTGATTTCCCTGGCAATGCAGCTCAGCCAGACAACCCGCAGGCTTATAGCGTTCCTCGACGACGTCAAAGAGGCACCAAAGGAAATCACTCGTCTTAATGAACTTTTGAAGCTTATCTTTGCTATGGCAGCGGGTGTCGTAAACGCGTTGGAGTATAAACGAAGGCAGCTAGGAGATTTAGCCCTAGGTCACGAGCACCTTCGTGACGTCTTGGTTGCCTGCCTGCGAAAGTTAAACTCCATTCGGGATATCATGGATATGTCAGAGCTGTCACAGCAGCGGGGCAATCTCGCCTCTAAAAGCTGGGCGAGACTGAAGCTGTCTTTGAAAATGGATGAGATCATGGAGCTAGAACGACAGCTCGGGCAATCTTTACAAGTGCTGAATATAGCCTTGACTACTAGTCTTTTGTGAGCATTTACAAACCTCGCTTCCTCATTTTGCTTCGAACTGATGGTTGTTCTACTTTTGGAAGCTACGAGAGAGTATCACTTCCTCAGCACACGGGCTTCGTTGATGAATCAAACAGTGCTGCCATAACAATCGCAAACCCCTGCCGTGGAAACGTATCTCAAGATATCACTAAGATGCAACGTGGATGTCTCACAGATGCTTTAGAAATGAGCCAGACAAGGTCAAATACAGTGTCACTATCGAGATCGAATTCACATACGTCCTACTATTGGCCCAGGATTGCTCACATTTCTTGTGATACTATACGGACACGTCGCCGGCATCAATATGGAAGTGCTAGTAAGAGAGAAACGGAGACCAACAGCATCAAAAGGCTATGCCGAGTCACTCTCGGGTTTCTGTCGGCGTCAATCGAAATTACAACCTGTAGGCTATCGACGTCCTCGCCTGTTTTCAGCCTTCGCATTCGGCATTTAGTATCTGCTGAAACATATCGTATGCATATTTTTCCGGTGTTGGTAGATGGTGGAGTAGACGAGTTCCTTGAGCTCCTCGACAGTGGTATCTGCACAATCAACTCAGTTGTTGTGAGTTGGGAGTACAGTATTCTTGAGGTGCGTAGCCATCGATCGCCAAAGCACTAAAAATTCAGTGCAAGCGTGGGGCTAATTTCGCTCAATCCGAATTGAACAGTTGGCAGAGTGGCAAGGCAATTCAGACATTGCCAGATTTTTGCACTCACAAGGCTGTGATTACGACATTGGTTGTATTCGTCATGTGTAAGAAGAAAACCCTTGAGAGTGGATTCTGCAGCTCGGGCTAGGCCCATGCAAATAGCGACTGGAAGACCAACTCTATACAAACTTTCTGACAGTTGCGTGCTTTAGTCTTCGATCATCGGCATCGTCGTCGCGATTCAGATCAGTCATCTCGAAGTTCGATCTAGCAGATCACTGCCTGGACGATATAGTACCACACCATCCGTGCTACCAAGTAGCTCACTTACTTGATGCTGTTGAGTGGTTTACTTCCACAGGAGTTCACATGTCAGAACAAGTCAAAGAGGAGTATCTTGGGTCGTTGCTCTGCCTCCTTTGCACTCGGTGGGAGGCGACCGCGACTACCCCATTGCAGAGGGACCGGGACGCTTTGGTGCTTATACTAATTAAGAATGGCGCAAATGTTCATCATATCAACAAGAATGGTCTAACGGCTTTGCGTTGTCTCTTGCGACACAACGTCTTGGACATAGATTCTACTGCGCTGTGCCGGTGGCTCACACTGTTGGAGCTTGGGCAGATTGATCTACGACGTTACCTAGAAATGGAGTACAAGCTGTTCCCTCATCCCATTGAAACATTCTGGCAGGATACGCAATTTTCTCCTCCTGCCTACGCTTGTTTCAAACCTAGAAGGATAGCAACGGGTGTCCTGGATACCCCAATGCCAAATGCACCATGTCCGCACGACACAGCAATGCTGCATCTCGATCCAAGCAGCGCGGCATTTCAACTATTCGAACAGTTCAATTTCATGCCGAGTTTTCACGTCCAGTCTGGTGCCGATTGCAGACATATGAAATACTGGCTTGAGCTATGGAAGCGCGATACCAAGAACAACATACAAGGTCGCACCATCACGCAGCTTCTTGAGCAGTGGATATCGGCCAATTCAACACAAACGCAAACAGAACGCGAAATATGGAGGGAAGCACAAAAGTGGCCCGGGCATCCCAACCCAAAGGTGAAATCATTGATTGATTCAATGGGAACCGAAATGGCGAGACTAGCCCGTGCAATCATTTTGTTTAGTATACGATGTGGTATCTGCGAATGCGATATCAGTGGCCAATACCTGGCGCTGTGGCCATTCAATGGCAGCACGCATACTCTGTGTCAAACAGGAAACTTGATAGGGAGACCTTGTCTGGATCAATCGACATGGTGCCCAATGCACTGCTGCCGCTTCAACCACGAGAGATTCGCGAGGAAGCAAGAGAAGAAGCGATTGAAGCAGATGAGGATGCTGGGATTGAAGACCAAGTTCTTTGTTCCGCCTGTGCCTGGCAGATGGGTTGACTAGGAAGGTTTCACATTCCCCATGCTTGTGGAGTTCTTTAGAGGCTTGACACACATGATTTGAATCAATTGTCATTCGAGCAACCTGCAGCGGTGACTTGTAAGGTGCAACAACTCGTTGTTGTTGGTCGATACATGCCTCACCGGGCATCTTAACCTTGTCGACAACACTCCTAGGTATGTAGCACAAGCATGCTGTTGCTTACCAGCCTCAATCCAGAATGCCTCATTGCGGTGACGAAGATATGGAAAGAATGTGGGCGAAAGCTTGCTCTTAAAGCTTGCCCTGGTTTGTGGCCTCAAGTTGCAGCGTCTGAGCAATGACAGCCTTTGAAGCCACTTGACATTAGCGACTTCGACCTTCAGGGAATTGATGGCCTCACTAGAGGAACCTGCACGGCTAGCCCCTGATCGAATTCTCTGAGGGTAAGGATAGAGCAACAGAAGCAGCCACACTGTAGCCCGCATCTTAGGGGCCTAGACTCTGAGTGGCTTTCTTGGCAACACCAGATACGACTCAGCGCGCGGGTACAGTCAGCTTCGGCAGGCTACAGATCAACAAGCTTCAAGCGATGGTGATCAGAGTCTTGGCATCCTGCGGAATGCTCGGGATGCCACAGAGCTCCATTGAAAATAAACTCGATACCGGCGAAGTATGCACGTGGTATTGCGAGGATCACGAGCCGGAGCGGCCTCCGGACAAATTCTTCATTGGTGTTTACCGACCACCAGCGAGCCTAAAGACTACTGTGTAAAGTCGGGTCGGAAAGAATTGAGGGCATCACATCATCAAGTCCGCCGGCAAGTGTCCGACATAGATGGATTTTCAATCAGGCCCCGCCAAGAAAACCCTTGTATCAAAGCCGATGAGAGGGATAATAATCAGCAGGTCGGCACCGAGGGTCGGAAAGTTTAGCTCACCGACGCCGAGGTCATGTCGGGGTTGGGGTCGGGGTAGGGCTGAGGCACCCCGGAGCATCCGGAGCGGAGGCCTGCTGTTTTCCGCAACTCAGAGCAGCAGAACTCTACAAAAAACCGCCCTAGCCCGCCTTGCGTTGTTCCGTAATAACGGACCGGGATTGATGATTTCGCCGATGGTCAAGGCCGCCATGCTTTAGCGGCGATGTCAGCCGACGACGGCGCAAGGTGGAAAAAGTTTTTGGCGCCGTCGACGTTCGGCATCTGCCGTAATTGACGACAAGGGTCTGGCACGCCACTACTCGAGCTTCCGTTTTGAGCAATACGCGGTATGACCGTGTGGATTGCATAGACCGCGTATATGACGGATGATTTTTGGGATCCAGTCTGTGTACGCGTGTACTCCGGAACAGGACTAGTGGCCGCCGTCTTCAATCTGATAAGCGCCTGCCATCACGCATCAATGATCAGAGAGGCTTTTCAGTTGTTTGATATTGCAGGAATTCGGTGTCTCGAACACTTCAAAACATCGATAGGGCTCAGAGACTCAACTCGGTGCTTTGCGGGGAAAGCCAAGCAGCTTGCATTCAGCGCTCGGCGAAGATTGTTTGTTGATGGGGGAAAAAGGCCGAGCATATGTTTCGATGGACCGCCAAGACGCCAAAGTGATGATGTATGCCAAGACATTTTCTCATCGAGCCAGCGCATTGAATTGGCGGCAGCCCCGGCCCCTCTCTTCCCATCATGCCACCCACCATCAGCCCGTTCGGCCAGCAATCGCAAATTAGCAGTCGGTGTCTATCGGTGCAGGGCTTTCTGGTTCCTCTTCCTCCCAAAGGCAGTATGGCGGCGGCGTGTTGAACAAGACCGACGCCCCGTGGGATGAAGCAGCAGCGCGTGTTGTTGTTTCGTCGGCGACCATCACCAAGTGTCACCACCCACCACCACCACCCGTTCAATCTCACCGACTGGCCCTCCTTATCGACTGGCTGATTCGATGTCGCGTGTGTGCAATACGTGGACCGCACTTGGGCCTGGTAGGTGGTCGCGTGCTCGTCAGACGAGCGCCGGGAATGAAACTGCAGATTCAATAGAGTCTCCAGAGTCCCAACGTGCGCCCCAAGACAATGCCACAAAGAGGCTGGAGTCAGTGGAAAGGGGGTCATGGAGCGGAGCGGAGATTGAGCGAGCGCAGCCGGGGGCGGCAGGCAGCGTTTTTGCTCTTGTCCCAAGTCATGTCTGTCTTGGCTGTTGAATTTTTCTTTGCTTCTTTTCCTTCTTGTCGGATTCCACCGTCCGCCCGTGTTGGCACCCCATCCATCCCCCTCCCACAAATAACTGAAAAAAATCCATGCGGTGGAACGGCGGAGAGTGGACGGCGAACGGACCAAAACGACAAGACGGATTGTCGGATGTCGCGGATGCAGTCCTCCCCACACAGCCCCCCTTCCCATCCCTGCGCGATTGGGTGTCGCTCATCTCATTGCTGTCTCTTCGTCGCCCGCTGCCGTCATCAAGAATCCCTCGTGCCCACTTTCCCTGGCTCGCGCGTCCAGTGACAGAGCCGCGTTTCCTATCCAGACGTCGGAGCTTGTCGTCCTTTGGGGGCAACAGGAGGTTCACCGTTCCTGAGGAATGTCTCTGACATCGCTTGGCTGGAGGCCGCAGAGTCAGAAGAAGAGACAGAAGGCGAAACGGAAGCTTGTAGCCCCTCGGCCTTTTCGAGGCATGAAAGAAGAAGAAGTCTCTCTTGAATGAACGTGCTTTCAATTCGCCGCTTTGCACCGGGCATTCAAGCTCTGTCCATACGTCACGTCAGAGCGGTAAACGGCGACCTGCCAACGCAAGCTTACCCGTCCCGTCCGCTGCTGGCTGCTGTTGACTGAGCACGCGACATTTCGTCCCTTCTTTTGTTTGGTTTGCGTGGTGTTCCTGCTGTCTTGCTCCCGCAGATCCCAGACCGTTGGCCACCACAAAAGCACATGCACCAACCACCACCGCTAGGAGCCGTTCTTTCGGGGTACAAACAGAACAGACTCCTGCGGTAAGTACCCGTCAAAGTACAATACAGTCCCTGAAAGTTTATATACGTTATTACTTCCCCTAGCCCCACCTACCTCCAGCTATACTAAGCCTAAATAGGAAGTTAGCGTTATTTTAAGCCCCTAATACCCCTCTACTTATAATAAAGAGCAATTATCCTCTTATAATACTAAAAAGTTACTATTTTTATTAATTATAACGTTAAAAAAACTACCCTTCTATACTAATTTTTTCTATTAGCTTACTATAGTATTACTAAGTAGTATATATAATTACTCCCTTATTTTTTCCTCTTTAAAAAAGCTTAATTTTTTGTAGTTTTATTAAGATAGTATTAAAATTATAAAATTCACTATTTTTTACTTATACCTACCTACCTACTTACTTACTTACCTACTTACCCTCTTAATAGTATAAAAATTACTATAAAAGATACTATATTAGCTAGCTAGCTTTTAGGTAGCTTTACTAACGCTTAACCCCTCTATTATTAATATTAATACTACTATTAATCCCTTTTCTACCTTACTTAAAAACCTTAATATTAATCTCTCTACTTATAGTAATAATATTAATAATAATAATAATATTATTAATATTAATATACCCTTAAAGTAGTACTTCTTACTTACTTTAGCGCGCTAGTCTCTTATAGCTAAAAGTAAGCTTAAAGAGCTAAAGTATTAGTAGTAACCTATTATTATTAAAGATAATAATAATTACTTTAACTAACTTATTATTACTCCTAAAACCTTTCACCTACTTACTTTAGTTACTTAGCTAAGTATATACTTCTTCTTAACTTTAATAATCTTTTTTCTAAAGCTTTAATATTAAAATAGAAATTACTAACTTCTTAAACCTATATAATAATAAGGGTATCTCTAAATATAATTAGAGTAATAATAAAACCTCTTATTAGCTTCTTAAGACCTCTCTTTTTACTTTTAACTAGTTTATTATCCTTTTTACCCCTTAAGAAGTTTAAATCTTTTTTAGTTTAATACTTTCCTCTACTCTTACTTCTATTAGCTATATTTAGTTACCTACTACTAATTAAGATAAATATATAATTTATTATACTCTCTATATATTTACTAAGTATAAAATTAAGTATATTACTAAAGCTATAAAGTTAACACTATAGTAAGTATAATATACTTTATATTATAAAGTTAAACTTTAATATTATAACTATAGTTATTATACTATCCTTAAGACCTTATAGAAAGATTTATTAAAAGAGTTTTTAGCCTAATTACTTTTAAATTATATTATCTTTTAGTTATAACTACCTAACTATATCTTAGCCTTAATACTTTATTTAAGCTAAACTATATACTTTATATTATAGTTTTTTAGTACTTATTATATTTTATAACTTATTTCTATCTACTTATTTAAAAAAAACCTAATTAATATACTTTAAGTTTACCTTTTACTAAAACTACTTTATACTTTCTAACTAAGAATATTAAATCTTCTTAGATAAAACCTAATATAATAGTATTACTACTTTAAAGAAGTTTTATTAAGGTTAGATATAAGGCATATTAAGACTATCCCTTATAAGGGTAGTCCTAATATACCTTAAGATAAAATAACCTTTTTCACCTTATCTTTCTAAACCTACCTTTAGTATTTAGGTTTATACTAGTTCTAGTAGCCCTCACGTTAGGCTTATTATCCTATTCGCTAGCCTTAGTAGTAGTATAGAGGGGTAATAAGTAGTAATATAATTTCTATTTTAGTCTCCCTAACTTTAGTATTAAAAAATAATATTAATAAGATCTTTTAGTACTCCTAATTTATTACGCTAAGTAGAAAGACTTAAACTTTAATCTATAACTTTAATATTTATAAGAATAGTTTTAACTTTAAAATTATTTATTATAACTCTCTATAAAATTTTTTAGCTACTTAAATAACCTTAAACTTATTTAACTTAAACTTAAGTTTAAAAAGCTTAATAACTCTATTAATATATTAAGTAGAATCCTTACTACTTTATTATTTCTACTACTAATAACTTATTATACTATAATATTACTTAGCTCTCTATAATTACTTTTACTTTAGACCTATAGAACTTTAATATAGAAGTTACTAGCTTTAACTTAGTAGTAGTTATCCTAAATAAATACTTTATTAAGTAAAACCTCTTTAGTAAAGTTTAAAGTATACTTTAAGTAATTAAACGCTCTATTATTATTACTATTTATAATAATTTTCTAAACTCTAATACTAAGTTTAGTAATATTTTATCCCTCTATTTAAAACTATTTATAATTATACTAAGCTTATTTTACTCTTTAGCTCTTATAGCTTTAGATTAGCTAGTATTAGCTTAGTATAGCTTATTATATACTCTTTTTACTCTTAGTATTTCTATAAAGCCTCTTTTCTTAAGTATACTTTTATTAAGCTTACTACTAATTATAAGATATTTATCCTCTATTCCTCTATCTATTCCTTTAAAACTAATATTAATAATAAATCCTCTAAGATTTACTTCCTCTAATAATACTATCTACTAAGAGCTTTAAATTACTAATATAAGTAATATTACTAACTAGTTTAACTAACTTAAGAACTTATTTTAATACTTAAAACTTATTACTCTTACTTTTATTATATTACTATTAGTATATAGTTACCTCTAAACTATAGTTTCTATACCTTATATATTACTTCTAATAGTAAAACTTATTACTATAGCTTTACTAGCTTTACTTATATAGTAACTCTTAAATATTAATATATTCTAGCTTAATACCCTTATTAATAAGTTTACTAATAAAGGTATATTTTTTAATAAAAAATAAGCTTACTTTTATAATATAAAACTTTAGTTTTACTTAGTTAGAGATACTACCTCTTCTAAATAATATTAAGAAGTACTTTATTTTTAACTTTATTAACTTCTTTATAAAGCTATAATAGCTTAATACTAAGAATAGCTTTCTAAAGTTAAATAAGTTACTTTATCTACTAACTTTAACTAATAGTTTAACGCTATCTATTATATTTTTAATATCTACTTTATAGCTATATTAGCTTAGTTTAATTTAAACTCCTTTATAGTTAAGGATATTACTAAAGATAAGCTATTATATATATTTATTATTATTACTTTTTTAAACGCTAAAGCTTAAGGAGATATTATTAATCTTTAGTTATTAGTTTACTTCTATAGTACTTTTAACCTTTACTTTTATATCCTCTACTTAAAGCTTTATTAAAATAATACTATAGCTAATTATCTTAATAACCTTAATAAGAAATATTATACTTTATATAATATCCTATATATAGAAAACTAATACTCTATTTATCTTACTAATAAAGAAGCTACTCTTAGTAACTTAGCTTTTTATAGGGATAGTTACTATTTATAGAGCAATTTATTACTTAAGTAGTAATAGTAAAATTAGTAGGTTTAATACCTATTTATCTCTAATAGCTTTACTAATAAAATATATTAAGCTTAACCTCTATACTTCTAATATTAATTAAAATAACACTTTAGAAAAGCTAATAAGTTAAAAGATAGTTACTATAATAAGTAGAGATTATACTAATAAAGCTAACTTTAACTAAATAACTATAAATAGCTTTAGTATTATTTCTAGAAGTTTATTAGATAGGATAGCTCTACTTACTACTTAGATATTATTATATATAATAATAAGCTTAGTTCTTAAGAATATACTTAATAGCTTAAAAGCTAAAGCTATTAAGTTATAGATACTAATAGTAACCTAAACTTACTACCTAACTAAGTAAGAGATAACTCTAACTTAGTAGACTTTTATACCTCTACTTACTTCTTTAATAATAACCCTTTAAAGTTATTTATTAGTAATATTACTATCTTTAAAGATAGTACCTTACTATACTAGCTTTAATCTATAGTAGTTAAAGCTAACTCTTAACTAAGCTCTAACTACTTATTTAGTACTTCTATTTATCTTTATATTAGTATTACTACTTCTCTAAATATAAAACTAATTAAAATCTACTTTAATATAAATAGTTCTATTACTCTAATTAGCTATTAATAGGTTAAATAGTTTACTTATACTACTAACTAAAACTATAGCTACTACTATAGCTTTAATAATATTAGCTTTAAAATCTAAGTCTATAGTAAGGTTATTTTTAATTTTTATATCTTAAGTATTATTAGCTATAAAACTACTAATAGCTACTTCTTTATTACTACTAAAGTAGTAAATAGCTTTACTTTAAAGCTCCTCTTTAATATCTTATTCTATTTAGTATATAGCATTAAGATTAATATTACTACTACTATAGTTACCTTCTAGTTTATATATAAGCTTATTACTTTAATATAACTACTATAGAATAGACTAATAACTAAATACTTTAAATTAATTTATAATATTAATAATATTAATATTCCCCTTAAGATAGAGGCCTTTATCCTTATTATACTACTTAATACTATAGCTATAAGTAATATCTATATTAACTCTATTATACTTACTATCTTAGACTACTTTATTATAACTAGTAGACCCTTAGTTATTATTACTTATAATAATATTATAAGGACTATTACTTATATAGCTAAATAGTACTTTAGTATAATATAAACTATATTATTACTTTATCTAGAAATCTATATAGTATAAGAAATAATAGTACCCTTAGTTAGTTTTAATAACCTCTATACTATAGATATCTTCTTTATAAGCTTAGTTACTAATAATAAGACCTTAATCTTTAGCCTTAAAGTATCTAATTATATTACCCCTTATTATAAGGTTTTTAAACTTATTAAAGTCTCTAGTAAATATAATAAAGTTAGTACTTTAGTAGTAGTTTATAATAATAGTAATATATCTTACTTCTTTACCCTTATTAACTCCTTTAATATTTTCTATAATAAAAGAGTAATCCCTATCTCTAATAAGGATAAAATATAAATTAACCTTATTAATAATTAGTAAAATTAGATCTAAATAATATAACTATACTTACTTAGCTACTAAGATTAAACCCTTACTAATAAGTTCTTTAATAATCTTTATACTTAAAGATAGCTAGAATATATAAAATAATTTACTCTTATTACTTACCCTTTCTTCTTTATCTATAAGGTTATTAATAGTATTATTAAGAACCCCTATTTAATTATTAACTTTTACTTATTAAACTATATTATAATTAGTAACTCTTACTTTATACCTAACTAAAGTGATATTATTAATATAATTACTAAGAAGAGATAGATAACTATACTTAACGCTATAGGTTTCTTTTATTAACTACTTATCTACTCTTAATATTATAACTATATTATTATTATTACTTACTAAAAGCTTAAGTAGTATAATATAGTATTATAAAGCTTTAAGAACTTACTAGCTTATAGTTAATACTATATAGATAGGCTATTCTTTAAGTATTAAGCTTTTATCTATATCTATATTAATAATATTATTATTTTTAGTAATATAGCTAATAACTATAAAGCTTACCTCTATATTATACTTAGGATTATCTTTAATAACTACCTCTATATTAATACCTTTAAATCTTTTATTACTTTTTCTAATATTAAACTCTTTAGCTACTTAATTAATAATAATAAAGTATTATATACTAATAATAAAATTAATACTTTCTATAAGCTTAACTTTCCCTATATAGCTATTATTTTTAAGATATATCTTAGTATAGCTAAATAGTTTTATAATAATATTTTTTAATTTAATATTATATTTATACTTTTATATACTTATAAGACTACCCTCTTTAATAAGCTCTATAAGTCTAGTAACTTACTTACTAACCTTATTAAATATACTTATTAAGTTTATATTTAGAAAGCCTCTTTTAACCTAACTTTAGCTAAGCTTTAAGCGTTTAATACTTTTTAAGCTAACCTCTATAACTAGGTCTTCTTATAGCACTATATTATCTTAAACCCCCTATTTTTTAAGTTTAATACTTATTAAGATATATTTAGTTTCTTTATTTTCTAACTTAAAGTACCTTAAGATAGTATATAGATCCCTAATAAAAATATCCCTATTTACTATATATACCTTATCCTTTTCTTCTCTAAAACTACCTCTAAGTTTAAAAAAGCTTATAACTTAATAGAAATAGAAGTTATAATAGTAGTATAAATAGTCTATAAGTTTTAAAAGATAATCTAATCTAACTACTAACTTATTAATATCTTTACTAATTATACTACTACTATAAGTATTATTACTTATATATCCTTCTATATAATAGATTTAAATAAAGCTAACTTTAAGCTAGCTATTATAGCTAACTATCTCTCTTAATTTAAATTTTATATTACTTATATCCTTAGTAAGTTTAATATAATCCTAAACGCCCTCTTATAGCTTATAGTATTATCTTATACTAATAAGTTTACTAGCTTTAATAACTTTAATAAACTATAAGATATAGCTTTTACTACTTCTATTTAGTTTACTAGTAATAATATACCTCTAATAAGCTTAATATAAAGTATTAATATTTACCTATTTACTGCTTTTTAAATATAATTATACTAAAGCTATTACTTAAATATAGCTTTAACTTAAGTTATTAACTAGATCTATTAGCTTTAATATTATAGTATACCTATTATTACTCTTAATATTACCTAAAAAAGTAATAAGGTCTCCCCTTAAACCTTTAATAATAGCTTTCTCTATTATATTATAAAAACTAACTATTATTAACTATATATCTTATATACCTATAAGGTATAAATCCTCTACTTAGCCTATAATATTAGTTATTACTTTAGTATAAATAGATCTTCTAATAAACTCTTAAGTATCCTTATCTATAATAAAGTAGCTAAGCTTAATATATATATTACTTATTATCTAACCTACTAATAATACTAAAAGTCTTATTAAAAGCTACTTAAGGATATATAACCTATTTTAGTTTACTTATTACTCTATTATATTATCTCTCTTAACTTTATTATTAATATACTAGTTATCTTTATCTATAATTCTATATAAGTAATATCTAAATTCTCTAAGTTTAATACTTTTTATATAATCTTATATACTTTTAATAAGAAGATATTATTATTACTAAGTAATATCTATTATATTATTATAAAATAAGCTATAATTATCCTCTATAGCTTCTAGCTTTATAACTAAAACTTATCTACTTAGATTATCTCTAACTAAGATCTAAAGTTTATATCTAACCTCTAAAAAGGTATATTTACTACCTTAAATATTAACTTTCTCTTCTCTACTTCTTATTATACCTAAATAAATAAAATAAATAAGAAGAAAAATTAAATTATTAAAATTACTATCTATTTCTATATAGCTACTAACTTTAATATTTTATAGCTAGATATCCTTATACTATTATAATATTATCTTAATAATACTCTTATTATTACTATTAACTACTCTCCTAATAAGCTTATTTTTAGCTTCTAATTATACTCTATTATTATTTAGCTTATAAGTAAAAATAATATACTAATTATTAGTTTTATTATTTTTTATACCTTCTATAATAATAAAGCTAAATTAGCTATTACTATAGCTAATATTATTACTAAAAATAGATATAATAATAAATATATACCTCTTACTTTTATAAAAAGTAATTAAGTCTACTTAAGGTTTAATAAAAATTACTATTTTCCTAGCTACTTTAAATATAAGTAGTCCTTAAAGTATATAAAACTTTTTATAATTAAGAAGGTTATAAACCTCTTAATATATAAACTTAATTTCCCTACCTCTTAGTATATTTATCTTATTATCTCTATTACTTAACTCTAAAAGCTAGCACTTAATATTAACCTTTACTTTTATATACTCCTTATATTAGCCTTAATAATAGTTAATAGCTTTTTTAATAATAATATCTATAAAGTTAAAAAGATTATTTTATATTATATCTAATAGCACTTTAAGCGCCTATTTATTAATTTCTTAATTTACTAAAAAAGATATATAGCTAAGGATAATTAATAGATTATACACTATAAGCTTATCTTTACTACTAGTAATTTAATAGCTATTTTTAAAATAGTTAATCCTATTAATTAGGCTACTAAGCACTACTATATAAATATCCCTCCCTACCTTAGTAATTATATTAATATAACGCTAATAATAATAGTAGAAGTTACCCTACTTTAATAAGTAGCTATAGCGCTCTAAAAACTCTTATATATATACCTTACTTAAGTAAAGTACCTAGCTTTATTTATACCTACTATACTACACCTAATTAAGTAAAGTATAGTATAAACGCTAAAGTTATCTTACTATAAGGATTACTACCCCTCTCTATACTTACCTCTTATTAAAAGAACTTCTCCCTTAATATCCCTCCTTTTTCTATTATTATATACCTATTATATTAACACTGGGGCGCGGGGTGGGGGGGGCGGGGGGGTGGGGGGGGGGGGGGGGGGGGGGGGGGGGGGCGGGGGGGGGGGGGGG